>JABSNV010000030.1:0-136619 GCA_024085815.1 Flaveria linearis
TCCATACGCATGTAGCCGTTCTCAGCTATGTCAGGTGAGTAGCCTGGTCTGCACCAGCTATGCAAGGCACGAAACGCAAAGATGAACTTTTGAATAGGTATGATGTAGCTGACTGGACCAGATGGGAGTTTGGCTCGATGGCGTCCCACATGGTGTCTAGTAAGGTCGTTAGAGTCGGGATCCAGCTCGTTGAGCTTCGTTTGAGTGTGTCCATTGCGAACTCTTTGATCTGTCAAATATTTGCAAGTTAGACTCTATCATAAAATTATAAAGAAATATTAAAATTGTATATTATTAATCAACTATATATAAAAAACTAGGTTAGAGCCCGTGTATCCGGGTGATTAAATAACCAGATTTTCATTAAACATTGATTACATAATAAACATTATGAAAATTCAAAGTATGAAAAATAGAATTAAAATAGCATTCATACTCTCAAAACTTTCTCATAGATGTCTAAACACCTGTTTGTATACAACGTTTTGTGTGTCTCGCTGGTAATGTTACCATTTGATCTAAAATAGTAATTTACACCGTCTGTAATCTTCACATTTGACAAAGCCACGTATAACTGTCCATCAGTGAAAACTGATCTTTTTAATACAAACCAACTTTGACAATAATTATCCCTAACTCTTGTTAATCGTCATTGCAAATAAATAGTTAGGAAAACCTGTCTTGTTTTAAATTGAAAGCGATTATTTATCGGATGGCACGAGATTAATTCTTGCAATAAATGTTAGGCATCCATATTACTTCCAGATATTATCTCAACTTCAATAACTCGTTTCCAAATAGAATTTGTAGGCAAGTACCATTGTAAAGACCATTTTATTGGTCGATGCACGTAGAAGCATAACAGGAACTCCAACTTTCAATACTAACTTGTGATTTGGCAATCTGGATATTTAAGGCCATTTAGAAAATAAGGAGAGTGCAATTTTCTTGTAACGGGATATTAAATATTTCATTTGACGTATGTTATCCTAAGTAGATACTTTATCTTATCACCAGGGAAAAGTGAAAGCAGATGATCGTTAATTTCATGAACGACCTCATTTTTGGTGTAAAATTTGCTCTCATGAAAGTATTTTTTGTCTTTGTAGTTCTCTAACATGGATGGGTAAACAAATTGAATTAACTTGCTAAAGGATTGATCGATTCGTTGATGAGGAGTTCATGAGGTATAGTAATAGTTGTCTCACCATCGTTATAACCACCAACATTACCTTCTCCTATATCAAGAAGTCATGTAGCAAATGTTCAATTCCTTAAGTGTTAACACCTTGTCCTTTGGCTTTGATAATTTGGTAAATATATTATAATTGGATCAATTAACTATACAGTAAGAAATCAAAATTGGTGAATAAAAAATTCATAAATAAAAATCTACTAAATTAAAAGAATTTATTTTAGAAAACAATACAGAAATAGAGGAAAATTTATAGATTCTTAACACATAATATAAAAGGTTAAATGGAATTTATGAATAATACCGTAGAAGTTGAATTAATATATGGTTAAATGGAATTTTTATGACATAATATAAAAAGGTTAAATGGAAGCCATAAATTATAATTTAAATCGGTATGTAAGTATGGTAATATATTTAAATTAAATGTCTTATGGTAAGTATTTAATATATCAAAAACTAAAAATAAAGCTGGTGCAGAGTGTGGCACGTGTCAAATTGGTGTTTTAGAGAATGACATGTGCCTCTAAAAATCTTGTTTTATTAGAGTTTTATAAAGTTTATCGTAAAATGATTGGCAACTTCAATGCTATTAAAAAACTAATTTGACTGGATATAACTTAATAGCTAAAATATCTAGTTGATATCTTTACATGATTGCGATATATTTAAATAATTATAAAAGATTAAAAATTATAAGTCGTACTATTTAAGTCACCATGGTATTCACGTGGATGCTTGTCACTATATGAATCCATGATATAAGATAAATTATGCAATTAACAATCTGTGTGAAGAGGACACATCTTGTTGAAGTGCGACAAAAATCATAGTGGTGCCCACTATATTATCTTTCAAACATCATCTAAATAGTTATTTAGAAGGTCAATAATTTCATACTTCTTAATTACTGTATACAATTACTATATAATCTTTAAAAAGGGACCACTTTTAAACCAAAAATGTATACTTCGTGTGATAAACATGTTTATGTCTAACAGAATAGTATGTCTAACATTACACTAGTAATGTGTTCGCATCCTATGCATGAATAACACTTGCAACTCACTTTTAGATGTGTATAATGTATTAACCTTTGATTTCTTAGTTTTAAATGATTAAGACTAAAGTGATGACAAGACTCCAAATAATAGGAATTTATAAATGGCTAAAGGCTCAAAAGACAAACGATTAATCAGACGCACATGTTAACTTTATGACTTCATTGAGCGTCACTAATATTTATAAGTCACATTAATATTTATAAGTCACATATTTCATATAGTTTTATATTTATTTCCTAAAACTACACTATAAATCGAGAGTTTGATTCCTTTTAACTTATTATGGTATTACTTTTAAATTTAAAATCGATAAATATATAATGGCCTTGTGTTTATTTTGCCTAAACTAGCACATGGGATTTACTAACACACGGTGGAGATGCTGTGGCTTTGGGAACAAAGATAAGGTGATATTATATTGGGACCTATTATATTTAACCAAGGAAAAAATAAAAAAATATAAAATCTAAACTTGATATTTCAAAAGTGGCGATAATCGATAACATGACCAAAATCAGTGAATCTGATTGCTAATAAATAATTGGGTAAAATACAAACATACTTATATTTTTTTAAAAAATATTCATCATTATTATTGGGTAAAATACAAACATACTTATATTTTTTAAAAAATATTCATCATTTCTTTAATTGGAAAACGTGAACGTGAAGGCAGTGCGCAGTTAGATTGTTGCAGATTGTAAACCAATATAGTGTAGAAGAGGATTGTTTACTGTAAATTCCTACGAAATGTGAATAATCAACGATCTAACATTGTAATTTCATCTCCGATTGACAAACTGTCCCCAAATCGAACATAATCGAGTATAATAACAACGCAAATCGAAAAATCGAGCATAATCAAGTGTAATAACAAGTCAAATCGAAAAATCGAAGTGAAAATCGGTGAAAACTCGACAAATCGATTCACAAGGCGATTGTTTATCAGATTGTTCTAAAAAACGTGAATAATCAACGATCTAACACGTATAACTTCCTCTCGAATCCACAAATCGTCCCCAACCGAACTCAATCGATTGTAACAATAACACAAATCGAAAAACCGAAGTGAAATTTGGTGAGAGTTCGAAAAATCGATTCACAAGGCGATTGTTTATCAGATTGTTCTAACGAATGTGAACAATCAACGATCTAACTCGTATAACTTCCTCTCGAATCCCAAATCATCCCCAAACCTAACACAATCAAACCTAACAACAACACAAATCGCAAAACCGAAGCGAAATCAAGTGAACAAATAACGAAACCGAAGCGTACCTGCTCATGTTGCGGTTCCGACGTATCGAGATAGCACAAACTCTCCGATCGCCAGTAAACTTGGTGCTCGGCATCCAATCACCAACGAGCACGTTCCTCTTCTCCACCAACTCCATATCAAACATATGCGCAAACGATTTGCAATCCAGCACCGCAATAACGTTCGGATTCACCACAAAAAACGGAAAACTCGGTGGCACGTTCGTACGGAACACCGTACTCTGGTTCCTCTCAATCCTCTTCCTGAAGAACGTTTCGGAGCCTTGAAACCATGCGTAATCAAGCCGATCGGCTAACGGTCCTAACAACGGTAATCCGTAGCTGCCGGGGATTGTACGGACCGGCAGCGACGGCGGTGGCGATGTGACGGAGGTTTTCACGGCGGTGTGAGGAGTATGAGTAGATTTTGAAGTTGATGTTCATTTTTGTGGAGATTTGAGTAGATCTGAGTGATTTTGGGAGCTTGATGTTGTGTAATGGAGGAGAAGTAGAAGTGGTAGTAAGATCCATTGGTTATTTGATTGTACTAGAGTGTGGAATGTGTTGTTTGAGCTCTTCAAATTGATTTTAAGGCCAAGCAATATCAAATCATCACGTGGATTGCTTCCTTATTTTATTTTGACTAAATTATCATTTGTATCCTTGAGCTTTGGTAATTTTAATCATTTGTATCGTTACAGTTTAAAAAATCTCTCATATCCCCATAACGTTTCATTTTTGGTCTCATTTGAATCCAAACACTAACACTGTTAAATTATTCTGTTAACTCACTTGTTAAAAGTCTAAAATGTCCTTAAATAAAACCTCAATCCCCCTCTTCATCTTCTCCATCTTCCTCGTCAAACTCATCCTCCTTTGTTCACACCCCCACCACCGCCCAACGCCACCTGCAACGACGCCCGCACACACTCCGCCCGCACACACTCCGCCCATTCACCACCGCAGATCTCAGACAGTTCACACACTCACCACCGCTCCAACCACCTTCATACTGCCCCAACACATACACCGATTGATCTCACTAGAGTAAAACCCTTTTCCACCAACATCCCCCTTTTCAACCTCCAACAACGCAGACTCCAATCTTGAGTCAAAACACCACCCGACCCGCGCTGCTTAAACAACAGCTCCGTCGCCGTCGCCGCGCCGGCGGAAATCCCACCGCTTCATACCGCAAATAGCACCCGATTAGCTGAACCCTAGCGGCGATCGTATCGCCACCGCACAGTCGTTCATCGTCTTAGGGGCTTTCTTCATGCAAGTGTTGCAATCGGCGTTTGATAGATCCCTATGACACTGTTAAACTCCGATGACGGAGATGGGTAACTTGTGGTAACGAGATTGGACGGAGACGATGGTGGCGGTGGCGGTGGTGGTTCTTTCGGCGGTGTGTGAGCCTAGGGAGGCCGGAGATGGTGGTGGCGTCAGAGGAGAGGACTCGAGACTCCATTATTGGTGTGTGAGAGAAAACTGTTGGAGTGACAATGGTGGTGGTGAGTGAACTCTATGTGCTAACGGGTTAGGGTTTGTATAGGTAGAGATGGCAGCGACGGAAGGAGGAGGAGGAAGTGGAGGTGGCGGTGGTTGTTGACTCCAGAGAGAAAGTGGGGGGTAGTGGGTTAGGGGTTTAATTTTAAGGGCATTTTAGACTTTTAACAAGAGAGTTAACAGAATAATTTAACGATGTTAGTGTTTTGGATTCAAATGGGAACAAAAATGAAACGTTAGGGGGTATATGAGGATTTTTAAACTGTAGGGATGCAAATGGTGAAAATCACCAAAAATCAAGGATGCAAATTTAATTTACTCTTTTTTTTTGTTTTTAGAGTAAATTACCATTTGCATCCCTGACATTTGCCCATTTTAACCATTTGCATCCCTACAGTTTCAAATTGCCATCCGCCCCCTAACGTTTCATTTTTATTTCCATTTGAGTCCAACACACTAACGTCGTTAGATTTTTCCGTTAGTTTTTATAAAATGACAAAAAACCCTTGTAATTTCAGGGATGCAAAATGTAAATTTACTCTTAAATAAAAACCCATCCCACCCCTCCCTTCTATCTTCTCTCTCTCTATCTCTTCTTTCTTCCTGACAGCGTGGTGGTGGTGATGGGTCACGATGGTGGTGATGGGGTTCGCGATGTGGTGATGGGGTTCGCGATGGTGGTGATGGGGTTCGCGATGGTGGTGATGGGGGATGCGGTGGTGGTGGTGATGGGGGCTACAGTGGTGGTGGTGATGGGGGCTGCGGTGGTGGTGGTGATGGGGGGCTGCGGTTGTGGTGGTGATGGGGGGCTGCGGTGGTGGTGGTGATGGGGGGCTGCGATGGTGGTGGTGATGGGGGTTGCGGTGGTGGTGGTGATGGGGGTTGCGGTTGTGGTGGTGATTGGAGGTCGCGGTGGTGGTGTTGATGAGGGGTTTCGGTGGTGGTGAAGGGGGGGTCGCGGTGGTGGTGAAAGTCTTGAATCGCCCCCAATCTTCGATCGGTCAAACCAGCTGCCTTTAACCTTGAAGTCGCATACATTTTCTTTCTCATCTTGTGATACCACTTCAGCCTTGTTTTCACACGAACGCTTGATAGCATATGCTAAAGCATCAGGGTCCCTGCAAAACACCACGGCATAGACTCAATATCATATTTGAAACTCATCAGGATAGAAATATGCATATTCACCCAAGAATTTGATTTAAAAAGATTTTGAAATGTTGATTATATTTTAGAAAGTCATGGCGATGGAGGGAAGCCTTTTATACCTAGCCATTATGCTTGTATGTTCTTTTCTTGCCACTCGAAAAACGGAGCATCTCTAATAAGCCCATACTTGGTAACTTTAGCAAGCCCAGATGCTAATTCTCTATCAGGTAATGTTTTCAATGTGTCGGTGTCTATGAGCACACATTGCGGCTGTAGAATGCACCAATCAAATTTTCCCAATGGGTGGTTTATTCCCGTTTTGCCCCCAACAGAAGAATCCACCTGGAAGAGCAAGAAAAGTCATTTGTAAGGTGTTAAGAGCATATAGAAGTCTACTGGTAACTGCCAGGCAGTGTAAAATATTAGAATCAGCAAGATGATTTATTACACCTGTGCCATAACAGTTGTAGGAATCTGAATGAAATGACTCCACGGAGAAAAGAAGCTGCTGCATATCCACACATATCACCAATGACACCGCCACCTAGGGCAACAAATGTACACCGTCTGTCCATCGAGACTCTATGGCTTTGTATAAGTATTAACAAATGTAAAGTATTAACAAATGTATAAGTATTAACCTCATGTGACACTGTAATTTACCAATGTATAATTAAACACTCATGTGCCACTGTAATTTTATTCTTAATTTTAGCACCAGTGGTTTGTGTTGACTCAAAACTCTAATTCAAATCAATAAAAAGCTATTATGCACCAACTCACTCCAAGGTTGAAGCCCAACTGTTCTTTCCGTCTACGAAGAGGACCTCCGCCGCCCAAGTTCCCATCCCTTGACGAATACACTGAACCCCGATTACGCCATCAAACGCTTCACCTACCAGCTGAACCCCGAAGAAGGAGAGTGATTACAAGCTGCTGTTGAACCAATCGCTTGGGGATGCAGATGTTTGACGCGGGTACGTGCACCATGGGCTGCTGAAATCGACGATTTGGGTGCTGAATCGGGAGTCGGTTGGTGGATTGTAGAGAGAGATATGTGTGTGTATCTATGAGATAGATGGTATGGAGTGTTGGTGGTGAGAAGAAGATGGATGATGGTCCCACAATGTTTTTTTTTGTTTTTAGTTAAAGGGTAATTTTGTCTTTTCAACAATAATTTTAACAAAAAATTAACAGTGTTAGTCATCTGGACTCAAATGGAGATAAAAATGAAACGACAAAGACTCAAATGAAGATAACATAAAACGTTAGGGGCAATGGCAATTTTGAAACAACAGGGACGCAAACGGTTAAAATGAGAAAACGTCAGGGACGCAAATGGTAATTTACTCTGTTTTTATGAGCTTAAATGTATTCTTCATATTTTTTTATATTCATATAATTACATTAAAAATTATTCTTTTAATTAAATAATACTTTTATATACGTTTATTATTATATATTTATCTCCTCCACTTATATATCAATTTCAAAATACTAAGAAATTTATATGCATTCAACAATGAGTCCTCAAATATACAGATAAACAGTAAATTTATAGGAAATCCACGGAGTCAATTATTTGAAACTAATGCTAATACATGATTTTTAAACGAATTTAAGATAGAAACTAACATTAGACAAGTGATCTTAAAAAGTTAAAATAGAAAACAAACATTGAATAAGTGAGCTACAAAAAAAAAATTGGATTTGAGACCTTAGTAAGACTCTCACGCTATGCACTATTATATCTTTGAAGATTTTAAGATTTTGTAATCGTAAAAGTTTATTGAATATATTTGTCTGTCCAGTTATTATTATTATATTTTCTACTGAGGTAAGTTTAGTTATTAGGATATAAATATATACATCTAGAATTTTACCCGCGCTTCGCGCCGGCTCAGATTTAATTTATATTGAAACATGGGTAAAAATAAGCATATCGTTACGTTAGTATTTAGAATATAAAACAATTACGATGGTCTGAATAGAACTAAATATACATATATGCTCGGACCACAGGTTTTGGTCTGCTTTGTGAGAGTTGGTTTTAAATAAAATTTGTACCAAACGTATGTAGAGATAATCACATTGCAACATATATTCACAAATTTTCAAAACATTACGTTTTTTGTAAAGAAATTAACCATATACTATATTGACCCACGTCGGTTTTGAAAGAAACTTATGCCTGAACATAGATAAAAATAAGTATATCACAACAATGTATCCGAAATTTTTTAAAAATTGTATTTTAAAATTTATAAGTGAAAAAATTAGAGTAAATTACCTTTTGCATCCTTGATGTAACATCTCGTAATTTTCGTTAAATAAAAGTTAACCCCTTATATGCTTGTAAGAACCATTTATGACACATATGAAACACTGAGGGCTTGTCTATACTCATTTCTTAGTTTGTCTTTAAATTCATTAAATTGGAAGTAAATAATTTAATTATTAATTGAACACAATAATAATTAATAATAATATTACTAATAATAATAATAATAACAATGACTTATAAAATTATTTAAATTTAAAAAGGTTAGAACTTAAAGTAAATTAAGTGCAGGGGGTATTTATGTAATTTATAAAACTTAAAATTAAAGTTTCTAGCATAATATAACAAACTCTAAACTACAGGGAGCAATTGTAATTTTGTTTTAAAACCCCGCCCCCCATCCCGTCGACCCTTCTCCCCCTTCGACCACCGCCTCCGGCCGTTTTCCGGCGAGCCAAACCACCAAAACCACTCGATTTCAACCCAATTAAACACCCCTGACAATCTAGCGTGTAAGATTCGAACCTAAGCCCAAAACAATTTAAAAATATAGTCGATTTACGCGTGATAACCAAACCCAACCACCCCACTAAAACCGAATCGAATTTGAGTGGAAACATCGAGTAGTGGACTCAATCAACCAAACCTGGAATCGCATAATCACAATTATAATAATAATCAAAACATCAATTTAACATAAAATCAGTCCAATCACATACAAAATCGACCCGAACCTTCGGCAATTAAATTGAAATCGTTCGAATAGTTTAACATCAAATTACCCCTAAATATTAGAGGGCAAACGCTCCTTTACGCTCACCTAAACTCTCTGAACCACCAATTTCGTCACACACGCACAAACACTTCGAATTTGATCACCTCCCCGTCGCGGCTCAAGCTCGAACTCGATCACCCTCCAACCGAAATCATTTCTGGTAATTAATCACACTCACATGTTCGTTTTTGTGTGGGGAACAAAAGCCCCAACATAGATTTCATTATCATAATCGAATGGATGTTCGATTTCAATAATTTCAAACTAGGGTTCATGGGTGATTTGGGGGAATTGGGTTAGAGGTGTTTAAAATCATTAGGAGCCAAGGGATACCGCGGCTGTAAGCCTTGGTTCACCGGTTCCATGTCCACTTGCTAACTTTGAGGTCCCGGGTTCGACCCGGGCACCCTCATATATTTTTTTAAAGGTTTTTTAGCCTTAATAAATTGTAGAAAATTTTTAATATATATAAAATTATTTCTATAAACTTCAAATATTTCTAAAAGCCGCCAAATATTTTCTGTAAATTTTCTAAGTTTACATAAATAAATTTTATTAATAAAACATTTTTTACAAAGATTGTTCTTGAATAATTTCTTGTAAAAAAATAGATTATAAATAATGATTAAAAAAGAAAAAGAAAAAAAGAAAATATAACTACTCTATTTGACAAAGAACCCTAAACTTGTTTGTAAATTTTAAAAGTTTATAAATTATTATCTTTAATCAAAAGCTTTTCAAAAGATAAACTAACAAACTAATTTTCCAAATTAATTATTCCATTAATCATTAATTATTTACTAATTATTATTTTCACTCTTTAACATTATAAGTTGGTATTTTATAAAATCACCAAAGATGATCTAAATCTTTTCAAATCATTTTCATTTCTTTTAGTCACTTAAATAATTAAATATTTTAATTAATTATTATATAATTAATTAATAAAATTAGTTATTTGTTTTTTCCACACTTTAATAATAAATCAAACGGTTACGCGTATTGATACATTTATTTCTATCAAATTCTAAACATAATTACTTTCAATAAATTCGTTTATTTATTTCAAGACATTCAAACTAAATAAGTTATTTCATTCAATACCTATTCCCAATGGAAACCCTAATCTATTCCCAATTCTCATATCATTATTATTCTAACTCGAGACACCGTTTCGTAGGTTACTCCTAAGAAAAATCGTTGGTGCCTAAACTATCACGTTCAAATTTTAATCTCATCAATCATGTGAGTATTCATTGCCCATTTATTTGTTTATATTTTGGGGAAATCATGTGACACTATAATCAAACATTGTTATTTCATTTTATTTCACGTATAAATTCAATTTTTTACATGTTATGTCTTTACTTGTAATAATGTATTCATGGTTAGATAAATTGGATGATTACACAATCAATAATTCATACAACCACGGTAACAATGATAGATCTATTGGTTTGACAACCCACCCCATATGAATACTCGAGTGGTGATTGAAACCGGATTCACATATTCTATCACGACTTCGTCTGCGGATCAAGTCAGTATAGTCAATTGGATTGATTGTGTTGATTTGTCTTTGTGTTATATTATTGTGCTATAAGTCTCGACATTGCCATGTGAATTGAATTATTCAAACATTTAATCATCTTATATATATGTATATTCAAAACTGTGTTTACTCACCGGCTAATTTTTAGCTGACTCGTTACTTTTCACATGATTTCAGGTTAAGCAAGTTAGTGGACATCTACATGCACATCTAGGACCGGACTTAGTCAAAATAAAAGACAATTACTATTACGTTATTTGGATTATTGTTTAAATTTATTAGAATACTTTAATGCAAGTGTCATTTAATATTACTTCGGTTTACTTAGTCCCATGTGCTGTGAACAATCGATTCCCATTGGTCCGCCCGATGATTCCGCCGTCGGTTGGGGTGACACTTGAGGTTTGGTGATTTTGACCATTTGCATTCCTAAAGTTTAAAAATCCTCATATACCCCCTAACATTTTATTTTTGTTCACATTTGAATCCAAAACACTAACACCGGTAAATTATTCTGTTAACTCCCTTGTTAAAAGACTAAACTGCTCTTTAAATTAAAACCCTAGTCCCCTCTTCATCTTCTCCATCTTCCTCATCAAACTCCTCCTCCTGCACACACCCCCCACCACAGCCCCACGCCACCTGCAGGTATAGGTGGAGATTGAGTTGCGTGTGGATATCTGAGGTTGGAGAAACGAGCGGGGATCAGGTGGAAGGTGGCGTTTGGTACACTTGACTGATAAGCAAAGTATGATCCGGCTGAAGAAGTTTCAACTGCTTCACCGGCGATCCGTTTTCCGATCTCAGCATCGGGGTTGGAGTTCATGACGTGACGAGCACTCACCGACTGGTAAATCCGCTCAATTTTGTACCCTGGATGCACGATCACCATCGTCGCTGCCTCCGCCGCTTGACAGTTCCCCATCGGTACTCAATCACACCTACACATACAGATCCGATCGATTGTTCAACGAATCAGGAAGCGGAAGATGGGCATCGATGGGATGAAAGTCTGGTGGCTGCCGGTAGAGGATTCGATGGTGGCGGTTATCTAATAGTTGCAAAAATGCTTACTTATGATTAAGTTGATGATGATGGCGGTTGTCTAATAGTTGCAAGCTGATCCATCCAACGATCCTCAGGAACACTAGCCACCCAATGCGAAGGCAATTCTCCTAAGGATATCCCATGCATGGCCTTCATCACTCTCATCCTATTCTCCTCCGTCAAGGGGGCACTTCGACGGCTCTCGTCTTCTCTAAATGCTCTCTGCATCGCTTCTCACATCCTTTCATCCTCTTCTTCGTCTTCTTCGTTGCTCAGATCCAGACAATTGACTCCATTCTCCATGCAACCAACATCACCGTTGGGTAGACGGTGGAAGTTTGATTCATGATCATTATCGGAGTTGTGAGATAAGGAATCATCGTCGTCGATGGCACCGTTGGATATTGGCTCGTAGTATTCCGGTGATTCGTCGGCGATCGTTTCCGTGTCGCTCCCACTAGTGATCTCTGCAGCAAATCAAATTACAACAAATTAAAAGAAGATCGATTTGTGATATGGATGATTTTATGTTACCTTCAGTCAAATTGACATCAGAAATGGACACGGTGTTTATCTTCAATCATTGGGTGGGTGGGGGTGTGAGCAGAGGAGGAGGAGTTTGATGAGGAAGATGGAGAAGATGAAGAAGGGGATTAGGGTTTTAATTTGAAGGGCATTTTAGTATTTTCACAAGAGTGTTAACAGAATAATTTAACGGTGTTAGTGTTTTGAATTCAAATGAGAACAAAAATGAAACGTTAGGGGGTATATGAGGATTTTTAAAATGTAGGGATGCAAATGGTCAAAAACACCAAACCTCAAGGATGCAAATGGTAATTTACTCAAAAATTATAATAAAAATTAATTATAATAATTAAATAATATTTCAACTTTGAAACCGCAGCGTGAGCCAAGTCAAACCTATGTACGTATCATGCATTTGGGGATTGTACTTCATGAATTAATCATGTGATATTTGAGTTTTAAAGTTATAGTAATTTGATCATAGAGTAAATTATAAATTATGTCCTTTATTAATATATGAAATTGCATACTATGTCCTTTAGTTTTAATAATTACATACCATGTCCTTTATTAAAAAAAATTGCACACATATTATCCTTTACACTAACTATCATTTAAATGTACAGTTAACTCGGTTATGTACCCCCTCACATGAGGCTATTTTATTATTTTTTTCACGTCTAATATATTAAAAAATTTATAAAAAATAAAAATTTTAAATGAAAAAAGAAAATTAAAAAGTATCAGATCGTTAGGGAAGTCGGTGAAGCCAATCACTCTTGGTGTGTGTTCATTTGACCAATCGTCAAAACTTTTAATGACAACAACCTCCAATAACATTTACTAAATTAAGAAGTCTAAGTCACAAATCATTTAAAAGGTCGGGAAATCATCAATAAACACCAAAAAAATACACGTTAATATTTTATAAACTACTCACACCAACGAATAATGAAAAATTAATAAGAAACAAAAACTTGGAGATTACCTATGATTCTTTGAAATGCTTATATAATTGCAAAAGCAGGAAAAGAAACTATTAGTCACTCGTTAATCGCAAAACAGCATAACCCGAAAATTCAAAGAGCAACGAAATACACAAAGTGAATTAGGGATTTTAATCTTACCATCATTGTTTATTCGAGTTCAAGGGGTTTCAATGGTGTGTGAGATGTTGTAGGTGGTGAAGATGACCGGTATTAGGCTATCAAATAAGAGGGATGATGGATTTAATGATATGGAGCGTAAGGGGAACGCGGGTTCACTGACTTACCCAACAGTCCGATATCTTTTAATTTTAATTTTCATATAAATTAGTTAAATTTTTTATTTGTTTAGTATATTAGATGTGGAAAGAAAATGGTAAAAACGCACCTCATGTGAGAGACGTAACTGAGTTAACTGCATATTTAACTGAAAGTTAGTGTAAATGACAACAGGTGTGCACATATTTAAAAAAAGACATTAGATGTAATTATTAAAACTAAAGGACATACCATGTAATTTCGTGTATTAATAAATGACAAAATTTATAATTTACTATTGATCATATTACTTTTTTTTGAAAGGCAAGCAATATGATATTATTAAAAAAAGGGGGCTAGCAAGAAGCTAAGACCCAACCTCAGCACATTACATCATAAATAAAATACTTTTAGAAACCAAAATTACACCATTTATCCTAATCCAGTCCAGGAAGCCTAGCCCGGTTCTTCACCCACAGAAAGGACGTCGCTTTTATTTCCCGAACAATCTTTTGAATAGACCATCTGTAATTTTCAAAGAGAAGGCTATTGCGAGCCTTCCATAGCATCCAGCAGGTGGTATATACGATTACCATATAAGATTTACTTTTCCTTTTATCTTTTGAGAAATCCGGAGGCAATTGAAATATATCATCGAACGAGAAAGCCAAAATAATTGGGGCTTTGCACCATTGGGATATTATACTCCATACCATATTAGCAGCTTCACAGTGAAAAGTAATGTGCTCCGCATTTTCATCCACCATACCACACACTTTACAAATGGAAGAGTCGATGCTGACCTGACGCTTGACTAGAGCAAGCAATGTTGGTATCTTATCTTGTGAGGCTCTCCATACATGAATATTAATCTTTTTTGGCACCCACTTATTCCAAGCAAACTTAACAGATAACATTGATTGACTCCCCCAAGACGAAACCATCAATTTCTTGATGGCATTTACCAAGAAATACCCGTTCGGATCCTCCCCCCATTGCCACTCATCAGGTTTTTGTTCAAACTGGTATGTAGAGATAAGACCCATTAGCTGCCTCAAGGATTCATCTTCATCTGCATTCAAAGACTTCTGCTTCCAGTCCTAACTCCCAATGTTTGTTCCATTTTGGCATTTAACACGGTCACTAATAGTACATCCCTTAGTTTTTTCTAAATTGAACAAGAGGGGGAAAACCTCATGCAAAGGAGAGGCCCCCGCCCAAGCATCTAACCAAAATCTTATTCGTTTTCCGTCTCCCACTTTCATTCTAAACATTTTAGGGAGATGAATTCCAAATTTATGGAGATCCTTATTAATGCTCACAATCGACTTCCAGGGCCCTGCCAGATTTATATTAACAGGAATAAGAGAAACACCCCGTTTGGAGTGATGAATCGAAGATATTACACATCTCCATAGACGATTTGGTTCTGTGACAAATCTCCACCACCATTTTGAAAGAAGACTAAGATTGGAGATCCGCAACGATTCAAGACCCAGTACTCCATCAGGAATTGAGCGAGTCACTAGGTCCCATGACACCCAGCAGATCTTAGTCTTGTCCTCACCCCTGCCCCAGAGAAATTTGCGTCTAATTTTTTCAAGCTGATCCATGACACCCACGGGAGCCTTATATAAAGAAAAGTAATGAATAGGGAGACTGTCAAGGACCGACTTGATAAGCGTAACCCGCCTACCAATGGATAGAACCTTGGCCTTCCATGGGGTGAGTCTAGCTTCAAAAGATTCAAAAACAGGCTTCCAACTCTGAATTTTACTCATACACGCACCAACCTGCAAACCGAGATAAATAAAGGGAAGGGAATTACCTTTGCATTTCATTACCTGCTGCATGTTCTCCATTTCGCTTTCCAGATTTCCAATACCATATAAAATACTCTTTTTGGAGTTTACTTTTAAGCCCGAGGATAGATGGAAACAAAGAAGCACCCGATTAATATTCCTCCCATTCTGCTCGGACCACTCACCGAACAATAGAGCATCATCAGCATAGAGTAGGTGAGTCAATAACGGTCCATTATTAGGGGTTTTAATACCATGATAAAGCCCAATTAAAGACGCCCTGCGAAACATTTCATTGAAGGCTTCCATAGCAAGTATAAAGATGAAAGGTGAGAGCGGATCACCCTGCCTAACCCCACGAAAAAATTGGAATTCCTTAGTAGGAGAGCCATTGAGAAGCACCGAAGCAAAAGCTGAGAATAAAATACCCTTGATCCACACCCTCTATTTATCCGGTAAAGACATTTGGAAGAGAACCGAATCTATAAATGACCAACTAATAGTATCAAACGCTTTCTCGATATCCAATTTATACAACATTGCTTTCTGTTTATTCCTTCGTAACCACGATATTACTTCATTCACCATAAGTGGGCCATCAAGGATGCTACGGTTGGACAGAAAGGCCGATTGCTCCTCCGATATAACACTACCGATTACTTGTTTTAGCCTGTTTGCAAGTACCTTAGAAATTACTTTATTAATAATTCCTAACAGACTAATAGGGCGGTAATCATTCAAGCTCAGCGGATCTTGGATTTTTGGAATCAGCGCAATAAAGGAAGAGGAACATCCTTTATTGATAACCCCATCTTGATGAAAACGCTTAAAGATCGCCATAAAATCCTGCTCAAACAACCTCCAACAATGTATTATAAAAAAGAAATTAAAGCCATCAGGCCCAGGAGCCCGGTTCCCATCATAGTCCCACACTGCTGTCTTAATCTCCTCAGTCGAGAATTGGGACACTAGGAAGGCGGAGTCACTGAAAGACAGTTTTTGGAATGAGTTGCAAGCAAAAGTCGGCCGATTAGGGAGAGGTTCTTTAAATTTGTTACTAAAGAACTTGAATGCTTCCTCATGCAAAACATTCTGATCCGTACACCATACCCTATCGATTTGCACCCATTAATCTGATTCTTTGCCAGCCTACTATTGATCACCCCGTGAAAGAAACTCGAGTTCTCATCACCTTCAACGGCCCATTTAGTTCTAGACTTTTGTTTAAGGTCTTTAGCCTTCATTTCCTTAATTTCCAAGAACTTTTTCTTAGTTTCAGCCCTTGATTTAAGGAGGTCCTCATGGATTTCTGTGTGCTCTAACTCTTTATCATATTCTTTCAGAAGCCTGTGAAGTGATGCCTTAGTGGCTTCCTTTTCTTCCTTTTTATTCTTGACCCAGGTTTTAATGCGGCCTTCACCGTTTTAAGTTTGATTGCCAAAACTTTATCAGGAGGCCCACAATAAGTAACTGAAGAAGCAGCTTTTTGGACCACCACCATGAAGTCCGGTTCAGCAGCCCATGAATTAAAGAATCTAAACGGCGTAGGTCCACGTGAGATCTTCGGTTTCGAGAGTAGAACTAAAGGGCTATGATCAGAAAGTAGTTTGGGGTGTGCAGTAAGCACAGCACCCGGCCATAGATCCATGAAACCTTTACTTACAAAAACTCTGTCTATTTTGCTCATCCTGCCCTCCGATTCAGCCAAGTAAGTAAACCGGCAGCCCCCCATTGGATATTCCAGAAACTCAGCATTATAGATGAATTCATTGAAAGCCCGGGCATTTGCTTCCTTAAATTCTGAGTTTTTCCTTTCTTCAACCGAGCGAACTTCATTAAAATCACCCATTGCAATCCACAGCCCCACCCGTTGTTCTTTTATCTGTAATATTTTCCCCCATAACAATTTCTTTGAATTAAGCTCATGTGGGGAATAGACATTGAGGATATTAATACATTCAGAACAGCCACCATTTTACCAGATAGCAGAATGAAATTAGGGTCACAAAAGGAAGATTCAACAGTAAATACCAAGGGGTCCCATATACACACCAGACCACCTGATCTACCCTCCGAGTTAGTAGCCAAATGAGAGAATTGCCCATGGCCCCAAAATCGTTGTGGACGGATACGACTCGTATCAGCAAATTGTGTTTCTTGGAGAGCCATAAAACTTATACTATCATTTTTCTTCAATCTCTTAACCCAGTTGGCTTTATTGACATTACCAACTCCTCGAATGTTTAAGGATAGAAAATTCATGGCGCACCTGTGGGGTTAGTAGCACCAGTAATTAATTCTTCTACCTGGGTCTCGAATCCTGCCATCTGAAATCCAAAACAAATCCCCACTTCAGTCATGACTGTGGTTTCCACGCAATTTGGTGCCAATTCCACTGGCCCCAACGATTCACCCGGTGTGATGGGGGGACCATTTGGGAGCGATACAGATGAAACCATCTGCGGGGGAGAGAAATTTGGGAGGTTAGATAGGAAACCCATATCATATCGATTGGGATTACTGGAGTTCCTATGTTGGGGAGACAGTCTACGATGGGGTCGGCGAACAGGGGCAGGTGGGGGCGGTTAATATCAATTAGAAAAGCTTTGGGATTAATGATGTCCTCAAGGTCAAACGGGTCATCCACTTGGGCCTTCTCTAATATAGCTCTTTTCCTGCTATTGGGCCCAGAGGTAGCAGCCCAATTTGGACAGGCCATAACAGCATCAACCGAATCAGTTGCTGGGCTAGGAACAGCGGTTTGGGGCCCAATGGGAGGTTGCATTTCCGGCCCAGGGTTCTGCTGAAAGACGACCTGTGGCATTTTATGGGGTGCATGAAGAGGGTTTTGGGGAGTTGTGCCACCGCCACCTTGCACGCGCTCATCATTCATTTCTTTATTAATTGTAGTTTCCTGGATTCCCGATTTGACCTTAGGACTCCTCACTTCGACTGCCACCGGACCAGTTCTCCGATGAGCATCCGACTGTAGGGGGCGTGGCTGGTATCGTCATGCAAAAGATAATCCGACGCCCATTCTTGTCTTACTTCTGTTATGTAACATCTTATCAGTTTATTCTTCCATTTGAGCAATACTTCTTCTTCAATAGTACCACCTTGGGAAGTTAACACTCCAACAATATCATAATCCATTCTACAATCTGTGCCGGCAGCAGTTGATGGAAATATCACTTTTCCGAATTGGTTCACCACTTTGTTGAAAACATCTGCGTCCCAGAGATGGATTGGTATACCGTGGATTTTTAACCAAGCAATGCGATCGAATGGTATGAGACTTCCATCCCACTCAGACAGACTCGAAAAACATTTTTCTGAAATGCCTTCGATCAATTCTTTGAACTGGTCACAACCATCTTTATTGTAGAACGAGATGAGCACTTTAAGTCCACCGATGTATTTTAAGCTCTCGACCACCGCTCCCGATTCATTGATGATGGACTCAATGTTACACAAGACTTCTATACTTTTGACAATCCCCAATAGAGCGTGCTTCTTCCAGTATCCATGGAATTTTGGTAAATGTTCAGGTATTTCTACCATATTCGTACCGCCCGAAGTGCGTCCCAATAGAGCCGATTTAAAAGAGTAAGTCCCAACCGGATCATTGGTACCACTTAGGCCAACCTTAATCTTGTCGTTGAAAGAAACTCCAGTATGTTTAGCCTGATTGAAAGTTGGCTTGACTTGGCGGTTGATAGGTTCCCCATCTCTGTTATATTTTGCTAAATTTGCTGAAATTTTGGCTCCATTGAACCTGATTGTGTTCAAAACTTGTAGTAGTTTCACCGTGTCATCGACTTGTTTGTATCTAGCAAACGCAAACCTATTGCCTCCCTTATCAGGGCGCTTTGGGATGTAAACATCCACAAGGCAGCCAAATACTTTAATTCCGACCATAACCTGCTCCTTGATGTATCCTCTGGAAGATTTGTTAGGAAAAAAGTCAGGTCATGCACACTTTCTTCAAAGAATCTGACTTTCTTTGGCAGTTGTCTTCTAGATCTTCTTCTTACCACCTCCTGCCATGGCAGGTGCTCGTTGTTGTCTTGGATTTCTCCCTCCTCCTGTTCTTCTCTCATCCCCCCAACCTTATCTCTAGTGATTTACGTTTTGGCACTTGAATCATAGACGGCAGAAGTTTTTATTGATCATATTACTTTTGAGATGAAAAAATCGTAAAGCAAAATGTCAAATCATTAATGGATATTCTTGAAGTCATACAAAACGTTTAATTGAAGACAGAACATGCGTATATGAACTAACTCGCGTTTAAAGCTCTTTTTAAGGTAGTTACCTATGTGATCTAACTCACATTTAAAGCTCTTTATAATTGTCTATTTTTTCTACGAAACACGGGCCCAACTTTGCTCTTGCGTTGCTAGTGAGAAGACGTGATTCGGAAAGTCAATACGGACTAAAAGGAGTTTTGCAAGAAAAAGGCTTTCTATACATGGATGCATGAAAGATCCGACTTCGAGATGAGAAGTTCGGTCTTACGTAAAAGGAATGACAATTTTGGGATGGATTGATGAGACAACAAGTGTTGGAAGAACAACAACAACAAGCGGATTTGAAGTTGATTTCAAAAGATAATCGACATATTCCGGAACGACGTTAGAAGTGTTCTACAATGAAATCGGGGAAAACACGTCAGGATGTCAATACCCGTATGAGGTTAATTTTATCGAATTATTCTATCATGTATTTTTTTAATTAATGAAAGTGTATTTTATTTGTGTGTTTTATTTTATTTTAATTAGTGCGAATTGTTGTTTTACTTCATGAGTGATCTATTATAACCAAGGAAAAAACTTACTCACTACTTAAAATGCATGCATAACCCCAAACCTTGGCTATGTATTTAAAGGTTAATAACTAAACCTATTTGAACATAATTAGAATTGCTAACTTTAAGATATGAACAACTTGTTAGAGTCCTACTTGAACAATACTAATTACTAAATAATAGGAATTAGTTTTACTTGACCGACTTATCAACTTGGATCACTCAACTTTACCGGCTTATAAATCAGGTTAGAAATTAACGACAACATGAACCCCCGGGAAACCCAAACATATCATCATACCAACAATAATAACCCTCCAAGCTACTATCAGATGATCTCCTTTACCTTTACAATTTCAAGATTTTATAACCTGATGAGAAACTTCGTTCTTATGGCTTCTTTTGAGCCATACTAGTTTTATA
The DNA here is from genome assembly GCA_024085815.1 of Flaveria linearis. Lineage (NCBI taxonomy): Eukaryota > Viridiplantae > Streptophyta > Magnoliopsida > Asterales > Asteraceae > Flaveria > Flaveria linearis. The sequence goes on from JABSNV010000030.1 coordinate 20,631, forward strand.
ATTCCATTTTATAAAAAGCACGTCAACTCAGCCGTTCAATTCATATCCAACAATGAAAAATGAAATAGCGTTAGAGAAGATTTTTTTTAAAGATGGGTGCAAATCTAATGTGACAACTGACGTGACGTGTCTATAAACATCTGAATGATTTAGCTTTAGAAATCATCTTTAAAGTGTGCTTTGACATCTTACTATGCATAAGACATCAATTTAAAGTGTGTTTTCAGTCTTTTAAAGGATATTAATGTTCATGCTTTGTATTGATTTTCATCTTTTATTTGTATTTATTTTAGCAAGATCTTCACCACTGTTGTTTTTGGCGGTGATACGATGTAGACTCATCAACAATAGAAAAAAAATTAGGCATCAACTTACAAACAACAATCCTTCTTACCAAATCTAGCTAAAAAAAACCCAAAGAACCCATAAATACCCATTAAGATAGCTACAAAATTGAAAAACTATTGAATATAAAAAACCACAATAAATATATATATGTTAAGATGCATCTCATCATAATATGTTTTTGAATACAAAATCACAATAACAAACCAATTTTGTTCCTTATCGTACTTACAACATTACAAATGAAAGCCATAAGATCAATGACTTGTCACTTTACAAAGGATATAAATAACATTTCACAGAACAATAATATTTATACAATTGAGTTTGTTGAAGCTCATGAAAACCACCTCTAAAGTACATTACAAATTGTATGGACAAAAGCACCCGAGTGTTTTACATCATTCACCCAACGCCAGCACGAATAGTCCTACTCGGATGCTTTCATCATAAATGCCACTATGAACCCTAACATGGCCCCTGCAATCACCTGTACAAATCAACTAGTTTGTTAAAAATGTTTATCTGCATATTGTGTTTTGACACGAGGATTCATATGTTATGAGAACGTTTAGGATTGTTTATCCAAACTGTTGATCTGATTATTTGCGAGTAAAACAAATGGTTTTGAATGAAGCTGTTTAATCCAAACTGCGTGTTTCAAAATGCTAATAATAGTTAATAATCATCAAATATACAAAGTTTGCAGGCTATGCCAAACACATCTTGAAGAGCCTTTCAGTAACATTTAGAAACAGTTCACTATCTTACAATACCGTTGCATAGAAAATTTAATAAAGAACACAAGTTAAAAACTTAAAACTTGTCAAGATCCACTTAATAATTAAATAAGAAAGCCTAGCCATTTCTGAATTCTGAGTGTGTTACACCTCTGTGTCGTATCGGAACAATTTCATGCAAATACCCATGAGATACACATATCTACTTTTACTCGCCTAACTAAATATTTTATTCTACAAGCAAATAATAATGCATACACGAGTCTATACATGAATAACAATACATACGTGATATGGTGTCACGTATCACATTAGTTTAAGTCACTATTGATGGGAAAAAAGTGACTAAAAGTAGATATGCAACTCTCATTCTTGTTTTCATGGCTAAACGAGTGTTTTGTTTCTCACATGATTATACAAGTATATCACACCCAAGAAAATGATTATTTTTGTGATTTTCTCTAAAAAGTCATGCTATTGACACCTGCTTTAAAATAAACCATAAACATAATGCTAGTAAGTTGAGTATTTAATAATTTTCCAACAACTGTTTTAATTCTTCGAATAATGGACGATTCTGTCCTTAGTTGGACAACCAATTTTTCTCCATTTCCATCTATCTTCTCTCTCCTTTTGTAAACCATTGTTGATTCACTTGATTGTAGCTAGATGTGCCAAGTTAGGAGGTCTATCTATTTATGAATGGGTCAATTTTACATCTGCTCTCTCTCTAAAGGGTAATAGTTAAACTTATCCCTAGAGGGTAACAGTGAAAAAATAGGCAGTTGGGTCAAAATTCACCCAAAGTGTAAGGTTAATGCATAGAACATCCTATAACAATTCATTTTAACATTTAGAGTATTATTGAGATAATATAATTCTGTAATAATATTTAACACACTATATGACTATATTCAGATGAAAGTGAGACCTGTAATGGAGTATGCCCAAGAGAATCACGTAGAGGTCTCGATGTGGATAACGGGTGCTCTGGAGGAAACTCACAAACAATCTGGTTCAACAACTGCACAAGTGTAACACAAGTTGATATGAGGATTTACACAACCGGAAGGGAAACAGTATTGATGTAAGGGCAAAATGGTTGTTTTTTCCTATAGACCGCCAAATTATATGATTTTGATCAATTTTGCTCTTACAACATGAGAAAGAAAAAAACAGTTAAATTGATGTATTGTTAAAATGGTCATAATCAAATTTTGGTGGTGTACGTAGTTAAAAAGGCAGTGCACAAATCAATGTTAATAATAGATTGGTTACATATGATCAACTTCACAGAAGTGACAGGGTGTTTCATCTTGAGAAAATTATATTAGTACTATAATAATAGAACTATGTGAAGACTCGCAGTATTTGAAGGCTTATGTCCTTCATATAATTCTCAAAGACGCTAATTCCCATCAAGGGAAAGGCCAATAGTCACAAATCTTAGCAAGAGACAGCTGATAATCTTGAAAGAATAACGCTTTAAAGTTTAAACCTCTCAATTATGTAACTACCAGTACCACATCAATATTCAGTTAAACCACCATGATTAAAAACATGAACACAACCAGCTAACATTAACTACTTAAATGATACCAATCATATTATCATCCAGGAATATAATCAAATGGTAGTTGGATACAAATAAAATATAAGATTTGTACTTCCTAGAAACAATAATGCAACTATTATGTAAAAGTGTCTTACTTCAGCCTGTCGACCAGCATGGAGCCTGACTCCAGATGCATCATACATAACCTGCATTATTTCAGTAAATAATTAACAAGGCCTTGTTGAAAAGCAAACACATTAATAAGTATTCGGTGGATCTAACTATTTCATGACTTAACACAAATATAATCACATTAGCAAAGTTGTTAGCGTAGGCAAAAAATTATGTTCGAGATCACATACAATAAAAGCCATAACAACAGCAATTGCAAATGATGATGATTCAACCCCATCATGTAGACCAATGGACACTGCAAGTGCCACAACAGTTGAAGAATGAGACGATGGCATTCCACCTGAACCTACAATCTTTTTAGGATCCCATCTTTTTTCTTTATACCTGAGCTTCAAAGGGACATATGTAGAAGTTAGAGACAATACTCACAACTCTTTCAAAGTGATTTTTCACAATTTGAGAAACCAAAACTAGCAAAGCAAAAGATAACATAGTGAAAAGGTCAAGATTTGCAGTTCAGAGGGACCAGATGGCAAATATTAAGGTCTATGAATACAAAAACAATTAGAGTTCAAGCCGTGAGTAACAGTCTCCTACACAAAGTATAGAGTAAGGCTGCGTACATCAAATCGTAAAAAGATGCAGCCCCTCTCTGGACCTTTTACAAAGCAAGAGCTAAGTGAAACACATGGTACACATCAGTAACACTTTTTTAAAGGTATTTGTGTTAGCATGATTCTTATTTCTAAATAGGCAATTTGTGGATCAAACAACGGTTATGGTTGAGATCAATTGCATATTAGGAACTGCAACCTAATTTGAGCAACATCAACTCAAAATTTGAGCAACATCAACTCAAAATTTGAGCAACATCAACTCAAAATTTGACCTAGAACTCAAAAATCTAACTCCAAATCACAAATCAAATGCTACAAACTCCGAATAACCTATCACGATCAACAACCACCAGCATAAGATAAACCATCAACAACAATTCAAAAACGTTAATCCGAAGAATCAAACACGTAATCAACTCATCGATTTCAACCTCCGCAACTACGATCTAAACTTCTACAATCAAACAACAATCAAGTCATTAACTAAGATCAAAGTATCAAACTGACCATGTGGTGATGACCTTGAGAAATTGAGCAATTGCAAACGCAAGGAACGCTGATAACAACGGCACACTGTACGGAAGCACCTGAGCCGAAGAAGAAGGTGTCGCCGCCGTCTCCGCCGCCTTACTAGCACGATACGCCGCATCGGCGATGGTGATCACCTCCTCCATTGACTTTCACGGATCGATTCAAACTCAAAAGTCAAAATCACTCCGATTCTTCAACAAAAATCGCACAAAACTAACGATTGATTCAAATTTGAAATAGTTTGAATATTGTTGAGGTGACCGTACGGCGGCGTTGACGGTGGGAGCCACCGGTCAAACGATGTGTATTGGTCAACAAGACGGCCGTCTACGGTGGTGCAACTTCGGGTGGTTTATTTAGATCGAATGGGTACTAGTTTTGATGCGGTGTGTACAAGTGGTATTGCTAACGTACAAAAATAACAACCAAAGAGTTGAATAGTGGAATTTGATTGGTGGAAGATTGTTTTGTCTGTGTATCAAGAAGGTTCTATGTGTGTCGACCTGGTCCATCCTGTTCAATTATAGGATTTCGGGTGTCGCGTATGTTATTTTAAACGGTTTTATATACATGTTTTTAATCACCGCTACACCTTCAATTTTTACCGGAAAAAACTCACAAATAGAAAAATAACACACTGGCTTAAACATAAATATTATATATTATATTACCAGCGGTGAGTGTAACCGCCGGTAGAACTAATCTTGATCGTTCAAATTAACTGAAATCAAATCTTGACCGTTTAAACTCGACGGTTGCGGCGGTTCCAGGGTGGTTTCGAGCGGTTATTGCACCTCCGTCTGAAACGGAGCAATGGGTGATAACCGCTGCGGGTGATAACCGCTGCGGGTGATAACCGCTGCGGGTGATAACCGCTGCGGGTGATAACCGCTGCGGGTGATAACCGATGCGGGTGATAACCGATGCGGGTGATAACCGATGCGGGTGATAACCGCTGCGGGTGATAACCGATGCGGGTGATAACCGCTCCCTTTCATTTTATTCTCTCACGACACCCTCTTCTTTCCTTTACATACCTATATGATGGATGTTTGTGAGAGCAAATAGAGAAAGCTCTCCAAAACGTGAAGACCATCGCTCATCGGAGTCCTTCTGCCTCCCATCTTCGTCTCCCTCTCTCCTCTCCGATTCACATGCGCCGATGATTAACTGCATCTTTCTATTCGCATCAGCCCAAGTGATCCTTACTTGAAAGAACATCTCCATTGGTATGCCTCCATACCACCAGGTCTCTCTCTAATCTGCATATACATATTGTACGTTTTACTCTAATCTGCATTCCCTAATCAGATATATGTCAACCCTCCACTACTGGTGTCCGCATTTGCTTCATCTGCACGGTAATCCATCGTTCACTACCAATTTTTTCATCCTACAAACCGGTGAACATATTACAAGATGGAGACCAGTGCTAGCTATTAGAGACAATACACGTACTATTGGTAGGAGAGATTTAAAAACATAAGTGGGGAAAAGGTGTTCAAGTCGCTAATAAAATTGATTATGCCTCAGTGTATATTTTGTTAATTGATGAATCTGTGTTCCTACAAAACACATCACTGGTCCTATGCTAAAGGTAACAACAAAATTTTACCTAAAATCACTAATTTTCTTTATATCCATCAAAACATTTCTAATTTATTTTCTTGTATATTAGTATACGTGTAACCTAACATATGAGCATTATGATTTATCGAATGGTCAACAGGTGATATCATGAACAACCATTTGTATCTATTCTCTTAGTGTTGAAACTCCAACATGTGATCATTCACGTAAATGTCACCCATGTTCAGTGACTATCAGCTGTTCGATCAAATGCTAAAGTGAATATCAAAATATTTTCAATGGAGCTTATTATCTTTGTATTTATAGGGAGTGTTTCTATGTTACTTTGAACAGTTTAGAAAGAATATGTTGTTGTAAAGTCACCTATATTAAAACATGACCTAGAATGTAGATGGATTTTGAAAAGTGGTGTGGATGAGGTTGTTGATTTGAAGGATATAGTGTTTTATAAGATCTTATAAACTCATTTGTTTATCCCTCATAAGCGTTTATCTTATTTGATTCTTTTTTTTACTGCTATGCCAGATCAGGTAGATTGAGACATGTAAGCATCGCACCAGCATGAAGATGGAACAGTAAGATATGCATATATGATTTCTCACTTTCTCTTTCTCGTCTTCGTTTCTCATCTTGATTTTGCAAGTATGTGACTGAATATTGTGATCTCTCTCTTAATTTTATTTTTCCTTCAATGATTTCATGTGTAGGTTTGTGGGATTTTGAGTTGCAATTGAGAGGCTAAGGCTGTTGTCATCATCATCTTGTCGTCTCACTTCCCCATAAATTTTCAGGAAAACAAACCCCAACAACTCCATCTCCTTTGTTGGCTTGCTTCTTCATGTTCAGTGCTTTTTCCACATGACCACTTACATCCCTATCTTACGTCAATTGAGTCGATCACAGGTAGTTTGTCCTCTGCATTCATCTCTTGTATGTTGCTCACTGTGGCTATGTGTATGTATCCTTTTTGTGATTGATAAACATTTGTTTTCTATTCTATGGCTATTATAGTTATGAAACTTTGAGATCTGTTGGTATTTTTTTAGGTAGCAAATCTTATGTTTTTTTGTACAATGCCTTACCACACTAGTCCGTAGAATCATTTTAATTCCATTTTTTTAGCCAAGAAGCCACTTGGTGTAATTTTACCACTAAATTAATGTGTTACCAGGTCAGCGTTAATCGCCTTTTGGATTGTTTCATTGTTTAGCCATGTGTTGGTGATTTTCATTAAGGTAACAAACTCAGGAAAGTTTGCTGCTACTATGGTATTTGCTCATCTCAAGTTTGACATCATGCAAGTTTTTGAGGATCTTACTCTGGATAGTAAATTGTTTATACTTCAATGATCTTGGTTTGAACTTTTATTTATCAAGTTAATTTTCTGATGAGCAATAACTTGGAATGTTTAGTGAAAGCAATACAACTATATGGAATTAGTTCAATCGTTTTAACCATGAACTCATGTGTGATGTGATTAATATATGCAGGGATTTGTTGTTACCTAAATGCACAGTAGATGCTCATCTATCACGATAAAATGCTAAAAAATGGCACAACCATGGAAGAAATAAAGTTTTTGAAATACGTTTTCATGTCAACATGTTACCGAAGGTAAATATTAACTTTTTAATGATATTCTGAACAATGTTTTTCACATTCTATGGCTGCAATATTTATGTTTGATCATTTAATTACTAGCAAAATAAGAGCCCTTGTGTTGAAGCTTTAACATTTGCGACTGTCCCAAAGGTACCAAGTTAGGGTTTTTGTAGTTTTCCTGAAACTATATAAAAATTGAAGAACATTAAAAAATTTTGTTAATTGAGAAATTGAATTAACATTTTCTTTTATTTTCTTCCTATTTATTGATTGGTTTTAGGTTATGTTGTTAAAATTAACTTTGGGTAGCTGATGAATGTAGATTCAACACAGTGATGAAGAAATTTGAAAGCAACAAATCATGATTAACTTGATTTGATTATTAATTGGACTTGAGCATATGGAAACAAATGCTCAACCTGATCAATATCTATAATTCTATGATTGTGCATGTAAGTTCACACCTTGTCATACAGGTTAAATAATCACTTAAACAGTTAAACATACACATTTGACAGTTTTATTTTGGTCAAGCAGGAGTAAATGGTATATGGGATTCCCTGCAGTTCCTGAGAAGATTAGCTTTATTTCATAAGGCAGTGCACTTTCATGTTGGAAAACTATCATATATCTCTAGAAGTATGTTGTATGAGTCAAACTGCCTTGAGCATACAAGTTGAATTGACTTTGGTTAAAACTCTATTTATGATTTGAGGTTGTTGTATAAACGCTTTGCATTAAATGTATACGTGAACAACATATGTTTCTTTATGTAATGCATGCTGCTTATGAAATTAGTGGCCACATGGTAAGTGCAAATGCTATTGAGGAGACGACATTTAGATTCCGCACCTCTATGATTTGAAAAGTACTCAACTATATCAAAATATAATGTGAGACGGATTTTGATAATCAAATTAACAGTTTTCTTTTCAAATGTAGTTTGTTAATTGCTTAAGTGATTAATTAACATGTTCGATAATGGTGATGTGAATTTACATCCATAATCATAGAATGCATGGGCAAAACAAGATTTACCTTGATCAATCTTAAACAAATACCTTTCTTAGAATGCAAGAAAAGTTAGTTCCGTCATTATAATATTAAAATACCCGACCACCGGACGGGTATAAAACTAGTTTATATTTAGAGTAAACTTGAACCCATAATTTTAAATTTTTAATTTGTTCTGGGCATCACACTTCAATTATTGAAGCTGAGGATCAATGATGATGGTTCATGGTGGTAAGTGGTTAAGTGCTCTTTCTTGGGGTATTAGGGGCACAATACAAACTTTTCAACTACTCAGATTAAGTCAATGAATAATTAATTGTTATTTTAAATGTATTTTGAAACTATCCAAATTGATAGGTGTACAACCCATACTATCTAAAATCATTTTTACTCAAAGTCACAATGATCAAAAAGTGGAAAAAGATTCAAGCAGTAGTTTCCGAAAGTGGAACCCGAATTGACTAACTGAATAGTCGGCGACGGTGTTGTTGATCAAACTGAAGTACTCGAGGCCCCTTGCCGTGGGTGCCTCGAGTAGCCGTTCGATTATAAAATCATGGGGTAGTCTTGCATTCTGTAAAAATGAAGACAAAATGGTGGTCATGCTTGTGCGATGATTGGTTTAAACAGCTCTTATTTAAAAAAAAATTAGAATCGTGAGTTACTAATTGGTGGAATACTAGGCAATCTGAAACATAAATATCTCATTTCAAAAATGGAAACAATTGAGATTTTTTTTAAAAGTTGGATGCAATTAATAATTCATGATCTGACATGTACAGAATGAAAACCTCGATAAGAAAGATCTCATCGAATACGATTTTCCGCATAGTTCTTTGAAATGTAAAAACAAATATGAATGTTACATTACTATATTCATACTCGTGTTTGTGGCAAAACTATATGATGAATTGATGAGAGTTAAGTCACTTCCGATGGTTGTGTTTTGTTTATTTATAGGTTTTGTTTACTAGCCTTAATCGACTACACATACAAGTATTTCGTAAGTTGCTTGATATCAACATTTTGCAACACTGAATTGAGTAACAAGTCGGTTTGGACGATTTTTATGTGTATGATAGTTTTATTTGATCTATTTAGTTTATACAACAAGACAAATGAATTATTTAATGAACCTGAACAAAATATTTAAATAGTTTGCAAGTGCATATATCTTTCTAGTAACTCATTACATGTAAGTTTTAACCATCAAAATAATGAGTAGAAATAATTTAATAATTTAAACTGGATCTAAAACAAACCTTTCTTTTTCACAACTCAAGTTACTAAAACAAACTCTAGATCAGCCAAAAACACTTTCAACATTTATATACATAAAAGGCCTCATTTCTATCATCCATACTACAATTTCGACATTAAAACCTGAATTCCATCTTAGGGACACGATCTTTCGTCTGTAACACATAGCAATGTTCGCGTTGACTCGCTTCGTTGACTTCGGGCTGGTGTGTTTGTTTTTGATGAACGCTTTGTGGCAACCAGAGTGGGTTCTTTCGGCCACTCCTCATCACTAAGTCCATCGTCACTCCCGTCCCATTGGTTTTCATTATTAAACACCGGGTGAACGTATGCCTTTTCTAAATAGTGCTTCACATTTAAACATGGCTCGCGTGCCCGTTCTAGTGTGTCTTTCATCATAGCCTCCTGTAAAGGTAAAAGAACATGGGTTATATAAACAATAGTTTCTTGAACTTGTAACGCGATCTTGATGATAGTGTTGATATACATGATAGGATCTACAAATGTGTTGGCCGTCAATATTTTAAGCGAAAATAAAGAGGAATGATGGTTCTACTACTAGAGGTTGGGTGGATCGGGTTGACCCGCTGACAAAGGTTTGACTTCCACATCAAGATTTAAAGAAAAGCTAATGAGGGAGAATGTTCTGAAACAAATAACTAGAGGTGGCACAATGGGTAACAGGTTAAGACAGGCTCGGTTAACACAGCTCATTTCCTAATACATGTCGAAATGGCAGTTGAGATGGCTTGCCCATCACAGATGTTCTTGAACTAAGAATATGCAGGTGGCAATATGGGTCTGTTGGGTTAAATGTCAAAAGGAGCTTAGATGAAACGGGTCATTTTCTAGTACCGTCGAAAAGGGCTGGATGTGGTCAGATTGGCCTGCTACAAATGTGTTCACTTACAACATCTAGATTTCAAAAAAAATATAAATAAAGAGTGACAATGTATGAAACTAAGAACTATTCTATGGATTTGGCTATTAGGTCAAGATGGGTTCAGACCGATATGTGTAATTTCCTAGTACACTTCAACATGGGATGATGCGGCCCATCTTAAAAAACCATTAAATAATAATCTAAAATTTTTAATAAAATGATCTCAAAGGTGATAAATGCATTAAAAATAAACTTTGGCCAATTTTAAACCCATTTGACCATTACCGCTTTTTATTTTATGTTTATTTTGATTTATTTATTTTTTGTTTTTACATTTGACCTGTAAGTAAACGTATGACTCACCTGTAAAGGGAACCTTACAAAAGCAGGTTCAAACCGGCCCTTGCAGAACCTATGAAACCAAATGGTCAAAATGGGAAGTACAATAAGCAATGGAGTTGATTGAGCAGCTTCTTTTGTGCTAAGCAAACCCATCAAAAGTAACTGTGAAACAATCAGTGCAGTTATGATTCGCCCATGAACATCGGGCCAAAAAGCTCCTGCACTCTCATATTGCTGATTATACACATTTATAATCTACACCCAAAAGGAGAAAAAAAGAAGATAACAGTTAGTATTTAAACATCTAAACAAAACATCATATGCAGAAATAGAAGGGGCGGTTCAAATAAATTGACTGATTTCTGATCATGAAACATAACAAATGGGTTGAAAGTGGCTGATATGCTTATAATATCCTAAAACGGTATATTCGAAAAATAAGATTGTTATTATAGCAACAATATGTATTTTGTAAGTTTATGTCACAATGCTTATTTATAAAGAAAAGTTTTGGCAAAAGTTTTTCTGATCAACCACCATTTCAACCGGTACAAAACAACTACCCGCATTACCCAACCTTTTAAGAAGTGTATGTATAAAGAAAAAACGTTATTAGTGAAATAATAACACAATGAATATGTATAAAAAGCAAAATTGGGCAAAAATATTTCAGTTTCTAGTTCAAACCATGCCATATATTACCTATTTGACTACTTGACCCAAATCCTTTTTGACCAAAAGAACCAAACTTATGAAGATTTTGTTACCTGATGACGGTATACAAGGTAAGCCAATCCAAAGAACACAACTATAAAAGGGAGCAGAATCGGGGTGACGACAGCATAAACAAGACCAAGTAAGAAGTACAGCTGGATTTGTGGTTCCCCCGTGTTAAAAGACAAACTCCCAGGATTCATTGCTTCTTCTCTGTCTTTTTCGGTCTTTACTAAAAAGAAATTCTTTAAGTGATAAAATATTAATGGTTTCAACCTCAATATCTCTCCTGCAACCCCAGCCCATCCATCTACCATGATATAGGTTATAAAGAAGGTTGCTTTCATAGGTATAGATGCTCCAATTGTCACTGGGATTCTGTAGATACATGAGACATTGAAGAATTGATCATAAGAAAGATGCATAATAATGTATTCCTAATGTAAGACTGGTGATTTAGCATAAAACAGAATTGCTAAACATATCTACAGTCACTCAAATTTAAGCACGAAGTGGGTCACCCAACATGCATATCTTACGGCATCATTTGGTTAACTTGTGCAATGATTGTTGATGCTTTTTCTGAACTCTATCAAGATATGCTTTTTCTAGGGGTGAAAAGATCATCGAATCTAACAGGCTTGGTAACAAGATAAAATGCGTAACTTATAGTGCAGGTTAGATTAGGTTAGGCAGACATAACATTTACTTAATCAAGTTTATAAGATAATAAACACGTTACGAGAAAACCTAACCCAAATCACCAATTTTATTACAATGACACTTTAATATTTATAATAAAAGAAGTTTTAGGAAGCTTAATGCATCATAATTTTTTTATGATTTTAACCGTTTGACCCACTTCCTATTAGCTAAAATCGTTTAGCATAAGCAATTTGGTTAACAAAAAATAACCCAAATCAACAAAAGAATATGTACACTGGTCAAATTTGTAACATCTGGCTTTCTCTGTCAAAATTGTCATGTTTTACTTATAAAATCTTGTAGATTCACAATTTTTGATATAACACAGGATTGAGATACAATATCTTAGAGTGGATTATTGTAAATTCAGATAAAATATCAGTTTAATGGTCTAAATATTAAACTTCTACATGAGAAACTTCAAAATAACAGAAAATATAGCGACTCTTTTGGGACATTTCAGAAAGCAGAGCCATTTTGATACAATTAGTATGAGCAGAGGAAAAGCTTACGTGTTTGCAGACTGGTGGATGAAGTTATTTAGCTGTTGAAATGCAGTCCCAGTAATTATGCTTCCAAGAAAAACATTAATAAACTGGAAAATATAATATCTTGTTGCGGATCTCCTCTCTAAAGTAGATATTGAGGTAAATCCTTCAAACTTAGACATCATCATCAAGATTGAAGGGAGAATGATAAGGAAAATCTTCAAAGCAATTCCTGGAAGAACACCTTGAATAAAAGATTTTACAAATTCCCTGCAGGAAAACAGTAAGTTAAAAACTATTGGAGTATAGAAGGCGTTTGGATTTGCAAGTTCACCATTATTGTTTATGAATAATAGTTTTTGCTTCTGACCATCTAATGATTAAGGCCACAAACAAAACTAATAATCTAAAGGTAAAAAGTTCTTATTATCCTTTCATCTAAAATAATTTGGAAGAATTTTTACACCTATTTACAAAGGATTTTTCATCTGGTTAACACTAACCCTCAGGAAGATTATCTTTAAGAACTAACTATTTTATATATATCTTGTTTTAATCTAAGTTTCGAGCATGGCATCTGGAGCAATTAGTAATGTTGTTGCTTTGGAATCTTGAGATCATGTGTTCAAACAATGAGAAACAAAGTAGGTTAAGCCTGCGTACAGCAAATCGCGAAGCGATCTAGCCCTCCACCGAGTGCGCAAAGCAGGAGCAAAGTCAAACACCCTTTTAATTAAGTTTCAAGCATAACCACTAGCCAATAGCCACTTCTAATTAAGTTTCAAGCATAACCACTAGCCAATAGCCACTTCTATTTTCTCTATATCATAATCATTTTTCACTTCTTTCATTGATTGTGTATGTGGGAAAATATAGGGTGGCTAGTGATGATTAGTATCTATGTCTATTTTTCGGAAAATAAAAACAAGAGTAAATTTCGGTTTTGGTCCCTGAGGTTTAACCATTTTAACTATTTTAGTCCAAAAAGGAATCTTTGATCATATCATGTCCTGTGGTTTTATTTTTGTAACGGTTTTGATCCCTGACACTAACTCTGTTAGTTTTTACAGTTAAATGTGAGGGGTACTTTGGTCATTTTACATTTGGAGGACTAGTTATGTAAATTATATTAGATTAGGATAATTTTTGTAATTTTTTAAAATAATAAAAAATAAAAAAACAAATTTAAATCTACCACTGTCTTCTTCAACCTTCACGCGACACCCCATCCAAACCCTAAAAAAAACCTCTTCCACCAACAAACTGAAGCTTTCAAGGTTCACCCATGGCAGAGTAAGCAACCCTCTCTCTCACACACACACACACATACACACACATCTTTCTTCTTCATCTCACCCCTTAATTTCAATCTAACGGATACACAACCTACTGCGACCAACCACCCCATATCCACTACCACACCATCATCATCAACCACCACTACAAGCATTCACGTAACCGCACTTGACGGCCTCATGAACGTCAACTCCCTATTCACCATCGCCGTCTTCGTCGGCCTCTCTCTCACCACTACTTCCTCTCTCCTCCACCATCTTCTCCTTCCAAATCGACCAGACCCATCCAAGCCCCGATCCGATCCAACCCCAGCCCCACCCTCTTCGAGATGATGACCGAAGAGCAAACCCGAGAATCCAGGCCCTCTGCCCACTCCCACTCCCTCAACACCGCCCGAATCCATATCGAGGAACGGGTTGCTAGGGTTTTATCCGGAGCCCCTTTCAAAAATCCTAGCGATTAGGGCTTAGGGTTTGTAGATGTCAAACTCACTCTTACAGCACGTGATGGTTTCAACGTGTCAATGGATGTTCACCGCCAAGTGTTTGTCCATCGGAGGCAGTTCTTTAGGGAGAAACTGGGTCGGAGGAGGCCACCGCGCCTCCCACTGCCACCACCACTTCTCCGCCAAATACGTCCCCTCCAACGCCGACCCCACCTGCACCGAATCCTACTCGTTAGACGAAATCATCTACCGATCACGCTCCGGCGGCCTCCTCGATGTTCAACACGACATTGAAGCCCTTAGGAAATTCGATGGTGATTACTGGAAATCGTTGTTCGATTCGCGAATGGGGAAAGCGGTGGCGGTGGGTTAGATTATATTCAAGTTTTCTTTTTTTATTTTTGTTGCTTTAAAAATTACAATAGTTATCCTAATCTAATATAATTTACATAACTAGTCCTCCAAATGTAAAATGACCAAAGTACCCTCACATTTAACTGTAAAAACTAACAGAGTTAGTGTAAGGGATCAAAAGCGTTACAAAAATGAAACCACAGGGCATGATATGATCAAAGATTCTTTTTGGACTAAAATTGTTAAAATGGTTAAACCACAGGGACCAAAACCGAAATTTACTCTAAAAACAAATAAGGTAGTTTTTTATGACCCCAAGGGTTATCCTTACCATTTTCCTTCTATAAAATCTCTCTCTCTCTCTCTCTCTCTCTCTCTCCTCTCTCTTTCTCTTTTCACACACAAACATTTTATCATCATCAACTTATTCCTAATTAATCATTTTTCACTTCTTTCATTGATTGTGTATATAGGAAAATATGGGGTGGCTAGTGATGATTAGTAGCTATGTCTATTTTTTTGGAAAATAAAAACAAATAAGGTAGTTTTTTATGACCCCAAGGGCTATCCTTAGCATTCTCCTTCTATAAAATCTCTCTCTCTCTCTCTCTCTCTCTCTCTCTCTTCCCAAACAAACATTTTATCATCATCAACTTATTCCTTAATTAAATCAGAATTTGCAAGTCACAGCCCCTTTTATTACAACTGATTATCTAATCCTTAATCATTCAAAGTCAAATAACCACTTTGCAAAAGCAATTTCCTAAAACCTCACAGTCCATACAAAAAGAAGACAGAATATAATTTCAAAATATTGGAATCTAAGGAACAACATAGCATAAACTAATTGTAAATAAAGAAAATAACTTACACATCCAGAATACTCTTCATGAAAGGAGCTGCTTTCACTATCCCATCAATATTTGCAAGTGACTGTACAAATGCTATCGGGATCATGAAGAAGAATGTAAGGAAGAAAAAAGCAACTGCAACTATAAGTCTTCTGATTGTGAGGGAGACAAATGGAATTGCAAGATTATCCCAGTAAACATCACGGGGTTCTGGCGCCCACTCGGTTAACCAAATAGTTGGGTTTCTTGACTGTTCTGTTTGTGCACAAACAGCAGCCCCCCAACGTGTTTTAAAAGAAACAAACGCAGCTGGCATGACATATATGGAGCTTGTTGTAATCTTTTCCCTCTCTTTACATATCTAGCAATCAATAAACTAGAAGAATTAGAATAACAAAACTCACAAGCAACATACACTCTAAAACAATTATATGTATCATTTCTTCAATTTACTTTATTCACAATGTATAACACACTCGTGGGTGTAAAAAAAAGTTCACACGCTATAATTCACAAGCATGTAGAAATATAAATAATAAAAGGTTTGTGGTTATAAATACCAGAGGTGGCAAATGGGTGGGTTGGGTAATGGGTCAAAACAGGTTGCTTCTAATGTGTATCAAAACAAGTTTGATTGACCCATTGTGATTTTTGATCTATTTTGTCCAACATTTATGAATACTAATGATTACAATTTGCAGTACTAATCTAATGCTTTAACATAAAGAGATTTACAAAGTGTATGCATTGAAAATACACTCCGGGTGGTGTCTTTCAACTCAAGTGACCCATTTGAAATAAAACAGAACCCGATCAACCTACTCATAAGTACATGGGTAAGAATTTCCACCTCTGATAAATATATAGAGATAATATCAACAAAATGACAAAAAAGTTCACAACTTATGGCATGGAGATTATAAAAAAGACTGCATAAAATTGTGGATATCTCATAAAGTTTATTGCGGAATGTTAAACAATTTCTCCTCACTTTGTTTTTGGAGATTAAAGCAACTTGTTTTGAGTATGAAGTTTTAACCAATATCTCCATATTTCAAGTCTTCCGACAAGTGGAACTGAGGAAGTGTGTATTTCCACAGTTCTACACAGTTTTAAGTGTGTTAATGTGCCAAAAGAAGTTTAGAATAAATACAATTTTATAGTGATATAGAACATTTGCTTTCATTACTTACTTTTTTTGATAATTTCTCAATCTCCGATTCATAATAATCAATAGCATCCACACGTTTCCCACACAGGCCAAGATATCCAGTCTGTTCCATCGGGAGAGAAAACATGAAATCTTTATATCTAAAACACATTTATATGGACCTAAAATGAGAAAGAAGCAATACCTTCATTGTTGGTCTTTTTGACTGATTATTTCTGTTATATTTTAGTTGATAATAATCAAGCCAATTCCGCTTTGTTTTCTTCTTATCTACCAGCTTTGATAGTGAATTTGCATTGTAAACAACCTGCAATGAAAATTTATCTATAAGAAATGGAATAATAACACAATAATAAAAAATTAATAGAATTACTAGTGACAGCACCTGATGAGATAAATAATGATCTGGATGGTTGACCAGAAAAAAGTGCTCCACAAGCTCATTGACCGTCTCATCGGGGTCTGGTGGTACATTTCTCACAAGCACCTAAAAAGTTAGTTTCAACATTAATTTATAATCTTAAAATCATAAAACCTCCAAAAGAAAAAAAGAAACCTTACGTGTATACAACTTCGTATGTAAATTTTTTTGTTTTATTAGAAGCAAAGACACATAATCTTACAGTAAACTGATCAGGCCGCCGTTGTTCTGATGCAATAAAATGCAACCTCATTGATGCAATTATTTCATACTCTCTTTTTAAAATATAGCATGTCCAAAAGGTAAATGTGTAAGCCATGACTATATGAGTCCAGAACCTGCAAACAATGTTTACAGTCAGGGTTTACAACCAAAAGATGTTTCAACCAAAAGAAGACAAACTCGACTATAAAATCATAAATTAAGGGGGATGTTTGGGATTGTTAAATTTAACAGCTTATGCTTATAAGCAGCAACTGATAACCAGCTTAATGAAAACACTTTATTTCATTTTGAGGGTGAACTTACATCTTGAATATACCAAAAAAAATTAGATGAAATAAGCAATGTAACATTGTTACTGTAGGCAACTTATTTTCATCTCAAATTAAGCATATAAGCACACCTTTTTACTTCATCCAAACACTAAAAAGTAGTTGTCTGTTTACGAAAAAAGCAATAAGCTAAAGCTGTTTCAATAAGGATTTGGTAAGTACCTATTTGATCCAGTGGGAATGTTGGATATAGAAAGTTTATCTATGTCACTGTATGTTAATTTAGATTGCTCCAAAGTCCGATTAGTCCAATTCACTGGCACCATGACTGTGAAAGCAAGGCATGCAATTGGAACAAATATTTTGAGTCTGTTACAAAAGAAGAATCAAGAACATATTATGGAACAAAACATCATTATGCCTGAAAATAAGCTTTTAATAAAAAAATTTCTTTGAAGATCCCTGTAGAGCTATACAATTTCTAAAACAAAGACCAAATGGTGAATCCAAAGGGGTGTATGGATGTGAGCTTTAAAAGTGATCATTGCTAGTTAAACACTCAAAACAAACATCAAGTAGTTTTACATTTATCACAACAGTCCTTTTCATTTGGGCAAATCATTTCTCCAAATCTGATTATTAGCCCTATACTAGACTGAAAAGCACATCTAAACCCCCTTTAAAGTCAGTGAATCCAAAATTGCATCTGGTGAAATTGTTAAACATTACAGATAACATAAGAAAAAACATAAGGAATATGAAGATCATCACAAACCCTGTCAAGTAAATTCTCAAGTAAACAACAGAGTCCAATCCAGCATGATCAATAAGCTCAGGCTCTGGCATGTGCAGTGCAGCAGGCATCCAATTCAGAAACCTCAAGTATGACCTAAAATCCAAGTTTACAAACTTTTGCACAAATGCACCTGATTGAAGGGGGTCGTTCCTTAACCCCTTCAAATACCATTTTGGAAAATAAACCCTATCATTTAGAGGCTGAATCCGAAGTATAGCAAATGCTACCAAAAATGCAAATGCAGTGAGGATATTCAAGGCTGCTGCAAGCCCTATCTCAGAACTTGAAGCCATAGATTTGCTTCGACAAAACGTCTACACCTGCAAAAGATTGATTTCATTAGAACACATTACATCAAAATCCGATTTAATACCTAGTATAATAATATAATAAACCAACAACAACAGCTATACTCTTATTACCAGTGAAAATGTAAAAGAATCAACATATTCTATCTACACAGAAACATTGTAATTCTAATCAGTAAATTGAGCACCTTCAGTTGACTCGGTTGGACAATCAAACAAATTCAAATCAATCAAACTTACATCCACGACTAATGATAATCAAACACAAATATTGAGTATAAATAGCATATGCATACTAATTAGTCTCAGAATCGGCGAAAACTGCAAAAATCGTACTCTAATCAGTGCTCAATTTACATAAAACATATTACTTCGAAATCTGAT
Organism: Flaveria linearis; assembly: GCA_024085815.1. Taxonomy (NCBI): domain Eukaryota; kingdom Viridiplantae; phylum Streptophyta; class Magnoliopsida; order Asterales; family Asteraceae; genus Flaveria; species Flaveria linearis. The sequence continues at coordinate 39,672 of JABSNV010000030.1, forward strand.
TTAACCTATACTAATAGTCTAATAACATATACAACAGCTATATTCATCTCAAAAACGTATCATCTTTTGGTTCTACCAATAAATTAAGGTAACCGAACATTTAACCTAATCAACATAATCTACCAACAGCAACGGGTGGTGTTTCTATTCACTAAATCGGGTACTCAGTTGACTCGATCGGACAATCAAACGAATCGAAATCAAACATAAAAATTGGGAAAACTCTTAGATACGTACTAATTGGCTTCAGAATCGGAGAATTTTGTACTTCGTACACCGATCAGAAGTCGATATACATGAAAAAAACCCTTGAGATTGCGGAAAACTGGAGGTTTTTAGTTCGATTTGAGGCTGTTGAAGCAGATGAAGAGTGTACGGAGAGTATTGTTGAGGCGTTGTAGAGAGATTAGATCGAAAGGTTGTGAGCCGATGAGAAGTGTGGGGTTTGATGAAGACGGTGGTGGTTTTGAAACTTGTAAAGGCGTTGTGGGCATTGGATCGTGGTAACGGCTATATTTTAATATGGACTCTTGTGTGAGGTGTCTTTTGACTTGGATACTTGTAATATTATTATTATTCTTATTATTCTTATTCTTATTATTCTTATTATTATTATTATTATTATTATTATTATTATTATTATTATTATTATTATTATTATTATTATTATTATACGGGAAAAAAATAATCAAATGTCGCTAAAAGATACCTTAAATTAAAGGTTAGAAGTTTAAATTAAAGTAAAATAATATCAATTAAACAGTTAGAGTGATAAGATGTATTTTCGTTAAGTTAAAGGTTTGAAGTTTAAATTTTATAAGTACTAGTTTTTTTTTAAACAGCAAGTGATAGTTAATGAACTATAGGGGTTGTTCTATAAAAAAAATTATTCTATGATAAAATAAAAGAAAGAAGTAACAGCATGTTGTGATTATATATTTTAGAAAATTAAACTAAAATTTATTGTTTAAAAAAACATTAAAAGCATATATACAGACCAAAGTGAGTTTTATAGAGATGTTAAAATTAACTATTTCTTTAAGTTGAAAAAATTTTAAGTTTTATGATAGACAAAAAAAACATATCTTACTAATTATGTATATTGCATAATTATTTATAAAGTACATTAGTTTTTTAGAATTTAAACTATTTCTGTTGTGTGATATTAATTCATACTAGTATTTTCAACAATGTAAATGTTAACTTTTATTTTGTGTTCAGTGTAATCCTAGTAGTATAATCATTATAGATGTACATTCGATTTAGCTAAATACGCTATTATATGTATTAAAATAAATGATTAAAGTGATACAAATTAATTTATGAATTATTTTAACAGATATTTTAAAGTTTTTAATATAAACACCATTACTACTTTTAACAACATGCAGATGCTCATTTAAGACTAGTTCTGCACATTTAAACTCATGTTTAAGGCCGTTAAACGAACCTTTAAAGTTCTAAGCTAGGGTTGTTTCATTTCTAATACCTTGTTGTAAGGGTTGTTTCACTTTTTAAAGACTCAAGCGTGACATTTTGACACAACCCTTGAGAAATCAACTTTCCATAATGTTTTATTAAGTTAAACTTTTCAGTCACTAACAACAAAATCCTTCTTAAATATCGGTTGAAGAATTTTTTTCGTAAGGGTCCTAATTTAAGACGCCCATTATTATAAACGTCACCCCCTATACGTCTCGTATTACGCCTCGTTTAGCCCTATACGCGTTGTATAGAGCAGCCCCCCCCCCTCGTCCCGAGTTCGCCCCCCCTTCTCCCCTGCCTCCCCTACAATAATGTTCAAGCTCCGCCACTGGTATAGAGTAGAATATACTGAAAACAAGAAAATTTCCAGATTTGGGAGGGAGTTGTCAGAGAGCTAGACAACTCATATAACTCTATACGACTCATATAACTCTATGCGACCTCTTATGCGACCCACATAGGCTTATGCAATGCTTATAGCAAAATTCAACAATAAATACGAGGAAAAAAATTCAAGGAGCTGTCAGAGGGGTTATACGTTTCATATAGAGTTGTACGAAGCATATAAAATTCTGAAAGATGTTTATTTATAATTGAAAAAGTGTCCTAATATCCGGACCCTTTATTAATGGTTTAAGGTTTAATTTTATAGAGAAAATATATGCTCATACAAAACCAAATTGATCTTTACACTCGCATAGTTATCATTTATTTTTTATATTAATAATTAATAATGTATTTATTTATTAGTATATCAAAATAATAATTTTTTAAAATGAATAAATAGTGTTCTTTCATATTTAGAGTAAACGTACAGGAACATCCAAACGAATGTCTCTTAACTTTCAACAAAATGTTGATGTTTTACGTCCCTCCTCCCAATTACAAAAACGCAGATTTGCAGTGTATGTGAAATAGCCTCCATATGTACACAAACTCGGTATACATCCACTATAACTATTTTCCATATTTGCTCCTAACGACATGAGATCAGGAGCCTATGCTGTGTCTAAAAACATTGTGTTGGGGTCGTATGGACCCACCACACCGTTCGTCAAAAGACGCATGGCTGCACCGCGAGTAAACTTCCTTGCAAACAAGTAACATGGTGTGCTGCTGGATTTAGTACCCTGACTGCACCATTCGGTCCGGTTCTCAGACTTGAAATAAACATGGTCAATATCCTGCACCATTCATCAATTTTGTACACATTTTGATAGGGGAGTTGAGAGTTTTACACTTCACAAACAAAATGTGATTCATACATATAACCAAGTGTCCAAGTGTGATATGACAATTTTACCCTCACAGCATTTCACAAGAATAAAAAAGGGAGTTTATGATGTAAGATTGTAAGGGTTAAATTGTCAAAATCTTTCTTATTGTTGGGTGCATATGGATTTTTCTTGTGTGCAAATCACCTCATATAAACAACGGGTAAGCACAAATCCTATTCTTTTCTCGACTAAAACTTGAAGGAGACCGGTAAGTTTTTAGCCAATTAAAAATGCTCGGTTTTAATTTTTAACGCTTGGTTTTCCACTTTTCCGTTATTGTTGTTTTATTGGTTTTATGGGGAGAATTGAGCCCAACAATTATTATATCACAAATAGTCCCTTAATAATAAGATAGTAAGATATGTTATTTTTTCTCTCATGAATAGTGTTTAAAAAGTTAAGGGACTTTTCTGAGTAAGATACATTATTTTTTCTCTCATGAATAGTGTTTAAAAGTTAAGGGACTTTTCTAAGAATAAAAAGAAAGTATGTTAGTTTTTTTTATGTGAAAAAAATTGTTGAGGGAATTCCAAGAGAAAAAACAAAATGTGTATTGATTTTTTATAATATTTGCCTAGAATTTAATATTTTATCAACCGGAGTAATATGTAAGAAATATCAACAATGTAATTTTCACTGTAAATATTGGTTAAATAATCAAATATTAATTAATCTAATAAGCTAAACGACTTAGGTTTAGTGTACTATTTTAAGTATGTTTGATTCGGTTTTTCCTTAGGTCGTTTTCCTCAATATTAACTCATAAAACCAAACCAAGCCAGCAAAAACTAAACAAGCAGTTTTCAAAACTTGATCACTTTTTGGGTTCCTATTTTTCAGGTTTCGAATTTTCTGCACTCCTACATGAATTTAATTAAAATATAAAAATGTTGAAGCAAATGAATAACTTGAAGAAATTACTTACCTTAATATCTTGAATGTTTTTCTGGCTAGCACTTGCATAACTAAATGTTACAGGGTGCCACGCTTGTGTGTTCATCGTCTCAGTGGACTGGTTCCATAAAGAATAGGTCAATGCTCTTCTCATCAATTCATCTTCAAATCCCCGCATCTTATCATTAAAGAACATAGCAACAAAAATATTTGTTAGGTTTTTTAACAGGTGTTTGAATGTCTATTTTAAAGTGAAAATGTGATACTGAATAATCATAATCGCATAATGAGTTGTGAATTTGTGATAAAATGGTTTGAATAAGATAGCGTCTAATGTGTTTCTATTTTTTAAAGTTGAGAAATCAAATGCTTTAAGTGTACTGATTATTCATGGAGCTAATATATAGAAAGTAAAAAAAACGTTTTTATAAAAAATGATCTGATATATTGACAACGGTTGAACAAACGGATATATAATAATGCTAAAAGACTTATAATCAATATGTTGCTTACTGCAAGTAAAGTAGGGACATAATGTTCATCTGGGATGCAATTGTGTTGCTGCTGCTCTTTCTGCAAGATAAAAAAGTAAAATAAGAAAAAGTGGAGTTATAACCTTATATTAGTCAGCTTGCTAGGAATTAAAGCATAATAACAATCATGTAAAAACAATAAAACATTTTTGTTTTACTTACAAGAGACTCGTTCCCCCTGCTTAAGTCTAGAAGCGGCCTCCGCTGATTGTAAAAAATATATAACAAAAAAAGAAAATATAAATAGACATGGTAATAAGAATAAAGATAAAAACAAAGCAGCATGTTATTTAGAGCGGCATGAGGAAATGGCCCAGGCAAGATGGGTCATGGGATAAAGTAGGATAAGGTTGACACACATCGTTTTTAGTACAAGTTGGTATGTTGATGCGCACACACTTTCTATTCCATTTCGTATCATATAACTAATGTGTTAATTATGGTAAGAAAAACAGTATTATTATAAAAACAAATAAACAAACAAACATACCCAGTATATCACACTCAAAAGCAGGGTCTGGGTGGGGCAGGTGGTGGCGAGTCTTTCCTCTATCTTGAGAGATAGAGAGACCGCTTCCAAAGAGACCCCCGACTCGAGAACGATATCAAGTAGGCTACTTTCCAGTTTCCACCTATTCAATCGATCCCCTATGAGCTACTCTTTTTACTAGATCTATGTGAGATAAAAGTAAAACACAACCCAAACCCACTTATATGGGTCCAAATTGCCGTCTCTTATAATAGGAACAAATAGGCTTCTCTTTCTGGTAAAATGATGATCAATGTGTGTATGTTGGTTAAGAATAACTTTTAAATCAGACATATTTAAATGATTCTTTGAGGAGAACTAAACCATAAGTCTACTGGATAACGCATAATTGATAGGTATTTCCATCTCTACCTTGCAGTGTTTGTTAAATACGGGGAAAACAACATGATCATATGCAACCACCTCTGCATGCCTTCTCACCAATGCGATCCACTGAAATCATGCAACTGTTTAAAGTTAATTATAGTATGAGAATTGAGTAAAAAGAGGGACCATGTATGCATAGCCCACCAAATATTAAAATATTGTTACAAAACTGATTTTATTTATATTCCATCAGAAAAGGATCTGAAATTTTGTAAGTGCCCATGATTCTACTCAGATGAATCAACTCTAGAAGAATTGCCAAGAAGGATATTTGAGTAGATTCGCAGGCAATTATTTGGGGAGTATTTGTACATCACCAAAACCTATAAAAATCACACTTTTTCCTTCTTTCTTGTTTTTTCTTGTGAGTTGTGATAGAAATTAGGACGGCATATTTGTAAAACTAAAAAGTTTTGGTGGTGTAATAAATAATAGTACCTATATTTTGTTATTTTACAGCTCAAAATGTGGACAAAGCTTTATTGTTAGGAGCATTTTTGGCATCTTAAAACTTTTAGACAAGTTTTTAGCTGGAAATGTCATAAACAAAGCTAAACTAAATAACTAATACATTAGTGGCCTCTAATGTTGTTCGATATGTTGGTGGACTTAATGTAACCTTTTAATACATGGATAGCCTTTTATGTCTTATCATGAGACATATTTTACAGGAAAATGAAAATATTATTCTTCATTTCTATCATCTCATAATGCACATCCAAAGTGTCCCATATAGTAGCAATGACCCTAGCATAAAGATGAATTTGTATGTTAAAAAACTATACATGTGGCGCAAGCTCAATACTATCCGTCTATCCTAATTCGTATCTTGATTGGCTGATTTACTATTTGAACTAAGGTTTCAATGGACAATTAATCCTAGTCTATGTAAAAAAACTATAAACAAAAATGACCTGAGATCCTTTACGCCATTTCTCTTCAGGTATGTCAGGAGACATCTCTGGATTATAGCGGTTTTCCGTGGCATCAATAAAGCTGAAAAAAGTTCAAATAAAAATAAAAGGATGTACACTATATTCATCAAAAAATTCAGATTTCCCTTAGACATTGAAAAGTACCTGTCCACGAAACTTCTTGGAGATGACATTAAATATGTGTATATGTAACTGAAGTTATATAGCGGGACACAACTGGAAAACAAAAGTTATAATGTTATACACACGTTTAATCAGAAGATGTTATCTAGTTTGACAATAAAGACATGTTCCCTGTTGTCAATAGCGGCTATAGCGCGCTATGTAGCGATGCGACCCTCCCTCGCTATTTGCGGATAGCGACTGCATAGCGGAATTTTTGATTTTTTTTTTTTTTTTTTTATTTTTTTTTTTTTTTGGTAAATATGATATTTATATGATTAGTAATAGAGTGTTTTAGTTATTTTGAGGGTGTTTGCTTAGATTTTCTACTACTTTATTGCTAAGATGCTTATTTATTGAATGTAAAACATTCTTACACATTATCCTACTTAATCGCTAAACACGAAACAACGATCGCTATTTACCGCTATTCGCTACATAGCATATAGGTGGCTTGTCGCTATTTACCGGCTTACCGCTATTGACAACTATGGACATGTTGTATATGTAATATCACATACACACATATATAGAAACTCAGTGAAAGAAACCTGTCAGAAAGAAGAACAAATATTTGATTTTGTGGGTCATCAAGGGCTGCCTTGAACAGCAGCTTTTCTGCTTCAATCATAGTTGGCTTACCCCAGCCCACCTGTACAATAAGGTTAAATACAGTTCAAACACGTTAAAGATATTCATATCGTTATCTATATCAGGGGGTGTTTGAATTTGTAATCTGAAACTGATTATTTATTATTATGACTTAAAGTAGCAATAATCAAGTTTTCTAGTTTTGGACAAACAAACTTTGTTTCTGATTGTTTCAATCTCAAGTAATCAGTTTCATACCAGCTCTTACAAAAGTGATTATCTAATGGTAAAGTATAATTACATATATCAAAACATTCAAACATCTGATTACCATAACTTCAAAGTTCAAACAACATAAACACAAATTTCTACAGCCTCGTTTTCTATAGCAAATAGATTATCTGATTCAGATTATTCCATATCACATTATCAATTTAAAAATGCACATCCAAACATAACATGAATGTTTAACTGCAAACAAACAGTCAAACATACTATTGGTATTTCTGATCAGTTTACCTCAACACTGTTTTCCAACTGTCGGTTGTAGAAAAATACTGATCTGGTAGATGTTGAATCAAACACAAAACCAGGCTTCGAGTGTATGTAAATAGTGAATTTCTCAGGATCTGCATTCTGTAAGCTCAGCAACATCAAATGTTCAATTATTGTATCTCAAAACATTTTACTAATTTCTGGCTAAACATATACTGCTTGAGCTTAAGTGCATATACATATATCAGATTCAATTGTTCAAATAGGCATATTGTTTCATTTTATAAGATTTCTCTCCAATCCTTCTAAATATAACAGGCTGCAGATACCAAAATCAGCCTCACACTGCAAACTATCTTATGGCAATATGCCCTTAAAATCAGCAATACTAAACCGTAGCTTGATCTATCAAATCTACTGACACACCAAAGTTAAATAATTATCCATACATTCTATAAAATCTCCAAAATTGTTAGCAACAAAACAATAGTAGCACATATGAGTTCATATCATCTGCATTGTCACCCTGTAAGCTATAACTTCCAAATTACGGAAAAAATCATAAGCATCAATGATCAATATGGAATGACTAAACCCATAATGGTACATATATAGGATCATAGGTAGCATACTGTAAAGCATAATGTAACCTAATTCCAATTGAAACATCAACTATAAAAATTAACATAACAAAGCCATAACAAAGACAATAATATAATTTATGAGTTCATATCATCTGCATTTTTGTGACCCAGTGAGCTCTAACTCCCAAAGTCCCAAATTGGGGAAAAATTCATAAGCACTTATAATCAATATGGAATGCCTACAGCATAAACCAGAACTAACTATAGCTTAATAGTACATATACAGGATCATAGGTAGTACATTGTAACTACTAACTAGCATTCCGTAACCTAATTTCAATTAAAACATTAACTATACAAATTAACACAACAAAACCATAACAAAAATATAACTTATGAGTTCATATCATCTGCAATTTTGTGACTCTGTGAGCTCTAACTCCCAAATTGGGGCAAAAATCATAAGCATTTATAATCAATACGGAATGCATACAGCATAAACCAGAACCAACTACAGCTTAATAGTACATATATAGGATCGTAGGCAGTACATTGTAACTAGCATTCTGTAACCTAACTCCAATTGAAACATCAACTACAAAAATTAACACAACAAAACCATAAACAAACGAACCTTAAAGAAGTTATGCCAGAGGAAATCAAGAGGGAGATTATCACGAACAAGGAAAAGGAAAGCAATCTTCATACTAAAATTATCGATGCGGAATCCATCAAAACCAAAATCAGCAGAACTAGACGCCGATTGAAGCCTAAATTGAGAGAATAATCCGAAAAAAACGACGAAACAAAACAGTATCAACGATAAGATCAAAAACTTCAAAACGAAAGGCGAAATATGGCGTCTCGATGCGACATTCACGAATCGCTTCTTCACCGTCATGATTTGTTCGTTGTATTCACCTTCTTCGACGATTATAGTCGATAGAGACGGAAGAAGTTGATTGTAAGAGTGTTTTGTGAGTGTGTGATGCAGGTGAAGAGTAAATCGACGGTGGATTTTAGGTTTGAAGGTTGAAGACGAAAATGGAGTTTTGTGTCGACGGGAGATTACGGTAGCGACGAAGGTGCCGTGAGAAATCGATTTTGCAGACAGAATCGGACAGAATGTAGGAGCGGGTTGGGGTCACGTGCGCTCGTGAGCTGTTATTGTGTAGCTCCGATTTCTTTTTCAAACGGCTAATTGGATCACCGACCGCAAAAACATTGGACATTCGACTGGTATTTTATTGAAGGAGAGCTCGTATATCAATTCCTTCCATCAGTCTCGAATTTGAAACCATTTTAGAAGAAACTCACATCATATGAAAAAACTCTAACGATCCAGGATCCTTATTTTTATCACAAATGGGATCTGAACTCGAAATCTTACCCTATTTAGCGAAGTCTTGAGGCACCCTAAATGAACTAGTTAGACGAAGAATCATTGGTTGATATAGTTAGACGAAGAATCATTGGTTGACATGCGACCTTCGTAACTTTGAGTGCATTTTCAAAATTCACGTCGCATCTGAAGTTAAAATAATACACCATGAAATTTTTTTTAAGGTCTTGTGAGTTGTGATCATGAAGCTAGACGTTTGGTAAAAGTGTAGGTTGGGTTAACCCGTTGTAAAATTTAATGTGTTTTGCCCACAATTTACAAAAGCTATGTTTTTACAGTGCTATTATTTTCCACCGTTTATTTGTTTTTTATTTTTCCAAAATCTTCAAAATTATATTTTGGTGGGGATAGTGATATAGACTCATCAGCAACATAGACAAAACAGGGCATCAAACATTCCAATCATCAAAGATTTAGATAAACGATATTCAGTTGTGTAGAATGATACGTCTTCTCAATTCCTACGAGGATGTAACATTTGGCCCTTCGTACTATTAATATTGTTCATTTTGTTCATATGGAGTTTACAGATTTGCTTTTGGTTGTCCAAGTGAAAACTTCCAATTTATCCCTGCCTCCCTGGATTGCTACTACCTAAACGCGTTTAACCTTGAAGTTCTAAAGTGCCCAAAACGCGTTGGTAATATTAAAGATGAATAATTACTTATGAACTCAACATCTTTTTTGTTCACAACCAATGTAAGATATGCCTTAGGATGTTACAAAGGATGAGGGCTCAAAGCCTGCACAATGGTGTAATATAAGCCATTAGGAGAAGATCCGATTGATGTTAATAAAAACAGAAGAGGGAGAAAAATACGCACCGGCTTATATTAGACTGTCCATTTAAAACACAATCCTAGACTTTAAATAGTTATTGAGAAACTCTTACTTTTTACTGGATTTAAATAAAATCAAAATCAAAATAAATCTGTTAAAATATATCTATAAATAATAAAAACACATTTATAAGAACACACAGAACACATTCAGTGATGTGTTATCATGAAAAGTTTCATTAAAACTTCACTTCCCTATACAGAATACACAAAAACATTCCAGCTAACTCTCTTATAACACTGGCTTTTTAATATTAAAGCACAATAGTAAACCCAATTTTGTTCCTTCAAATTACAACATCACAAATGAAAGCCATAACTCATAAGCGCAATAACTTGTCAATTTACAAAGGGTAGAAATGACTTTCACAAAATAATAATTTTCTCATACAATGAGCTTGTTTTCAAATTGCATGGCCAAAAGTACCTGAATGCTTTGCATAATCCACCATGGCCAACACGAATCGTCCTACGAGTACTCGCATGCTATCATCGTGAATTCCACAATGAGCCCTAAGATGGCCCCTGCAATCACCTGTTAAAATCAAACTACTTCATTACTTACTGTATTACGGTATCGATGAAATGTTTACCTGTTAAAAAGTCATGACAACAGCAGTTGCAAATGATGATGATTCAATCCCATAATGTAGACCAATGGATACTGCAAGTGCCACAACAGTTGAAGAATGAGATGATGGCATTCCAACAGAACCCATAATCTTTTTAGGATCCCATCTCTTTTCTTTATACCTGAGCTTCAAAATATGACATATGCAGAGGTTTTAGTGATAAGAGCATTCACATCCCAATCTCTATATTAATTATATCCATATAACTAATCCCATTTTTTAAAATAAATGATGGATTATATGGACTAACTTCTCATTCCTTATATTTGACAACTACTATTCATCCCTTAATTTACTCCTTATATTTTTTGTGAGAAAAGGAAATAGAAGAAATAATGAAATATATACAAACAAGTATGATTTAATTTATTAAAGTTAAATATAAGGAATGGGATGTGGAAGGTTTAAACAAAATTAACAAATTTTACGAACATATGTGTTTTTTAGCTAAATTACGAGGTTAAGGATAAACAATGGAAAAGTTATTGATTATTTTAAGAAACCAAGATTATCAAAGCAAAAGATAATAGTGTTGATGTAGAGATTTGCAGTTCAGAGGTATCAGATGCCAAAAAAGGGTCTACAAATACAGAAATGGTTAGAAGGTATTGGTGTTTAGCATGATCTCTAAATTGGCAATTTGTGGATAAAACAAGGTTATGGTTAAGATTAATTGCAAATGAGGAACTACAACCTGAATTGAGCAACATTAAACAGATAACAGAAATTTTGAAATATATCAAATCGATAACCATGCTGTATATACACCAGTCCTTACCAGGTTTGATGTAAAATAAATTTCAAATCAACTCATTCAAAAGCAAATGGGTCAAAATCTCACCTTACAATCACCAATAATCACTGCATGAACATTTCCCATCCTCAAACCGATGAAATCGATTGTTATCCCTCACTATGATCACTCTTCCACAACATTTAGACATAAACTTTATTGCAGTGTGACAATCACCACAAATACGTAAATTCTTCATAATTCTAATCGGCCTGTTGTCCTGAAAGGTAATCAAAGCAAACGCAATGGCTAATCTTTCACTGTGATATCTAATCGCCATGTTTTTCTCTTCATCACCCACTTCTCTCAACACATAACGCGTATCTGCAACATAACCAGCTTTCTCCATTTCATCTTCTAATTCCTCCAACTTGTTATAAATCTCTTTCGACTTATAATGGCGCCTATCCCCTGCAGCAAAAGTATGAACAACATTACCCTCTTCAACCCAACTTAAACCTGTTTCCTTTTTCACACCTATGTCCCTCAACATCTTACGCGCTCTAGCTGCATCTTCATATCTCCCAGCAGCAGCATACGCGTTTGATAATAAAACATGCATACCCGAGCTCACCTGACCTAACCCAAACACTTTGTCAGCAGCGTAAGCTGCTAATTCTGTATCTCCATGAAGTCTACATCCAGTCAGTAAAGCTCCCCATACACATTCTGTAGGCTGCATTGGCATTTCTTGTACAATCAAAAGTGCTTCGTGTAATCTGTTAGCTCGCCCGAGTATGTCCACCAAAGAAGCATAATGCTGATCACCTGGTTCGATTCCATATTTTTTCATTAGGTTGAAATAATACTTACCCTTTTCGACTAACCCCGAATGGCTACAAGCATAAAGGGTGCCTAAAAATGTTATGAAATTTGGTGTCATACCACTGCTTTTCATTTCATTGAACAAATCAAAGACTTTATCAGTATGTGAATGCTGAGCACAAGCCATGAGCATTGCATTCCACATGCCTAAATTTCTATCGCGTATCTCATCAAAAACACGATAAGCTAATTCGATAACACCACATTTTGAATACATGGAAATCAAAGAACTCCCAACAAAGCTAGATGAATCAAAGCTCAGTTTCAAACACAACCCATGTAGCTGTTTCCCCAACCCGAGGAGAGTCGTGTTGCCACAAACCCGAATAACACTCGTAAATGTGAAATCATTAACCTCTAGTTTTTCAAACAAAGCGTGCTTAAAAAGCCACAAAGCCTCTTCATTCTCACTTAATTGACAATACCCATATATCATCCCACTCCAAGAAACCACATTTCTCACAGGCATTTCATCAAACACCTTACGCGCATCTTCAATCTTCCCACATTTCGCATACATATCCACCACCGAACTCCCAACAAAGACATCAAAATCATATCCAATTTTCAACGCAAAACAATGCACCGATTGCCCAACATTACACCTCGAAAGAATCGCAGAAGCTTTGGTCGCACTAGGGAATATGTGATCATCCGGTCGAACCCCATGATCAACCATCTTCTTGAAATACTGAAGCGCAAGAACAGGGAGTTCATTCTGAGCGAAACATGAGATCACAGAACTCCAAGTTGTTGATGATTTGATGTGGGTTTCTTCGAAAACTCGTAGTGAATCGATTGGGAGTTGGGTTTGGAGTAGAAGTTGATTAAGTAATGGGAAATGAGTGGGATTGTTTGGAAGCCTGATTTGATGATGTGACAATGGAGTTGTAGGCCTTTGGGGAGTGTTCTTGATTTTGTTAAAGATAGAAGGAGACTGCTTACGGTTTTATGATGTTGTTCGAAGGTGAATTGTGTTGGATGTTGTAAAGATTGTGGGGTTATAGAAAGCACGTTGGTCATTGGAGCAGCTAATGGCCAGGGTATGGGTAATGGAACACGATGAAATCCTCCAATGTTAGTCATTGGAGTAGCTAACTAGTCACTGACGCACCAATGTTTTCAGAACCGGATCGGACGTCGAACCGGACGTTTTACTGGTTTGATGGTCGGACCGGATGGACCGAATTTAACTATATTTTAATTATATTTATATATGTAATTAAATATAAGTAATTTATATATGATTTATACATATATTTTATAGTTATATATAAAACTTAACTATATTTGTATATCCGAAGTACTAATTTATAGTTTAACATCCCGTTTTTACCCACTAAAATCAAAAAAAATACTGAAAATCGGTCGGAACCGGCCCGGTTCGCCGGTCCAACCGTCGGTTCAGTTCGGACCGGCCGGTTCAAATGATCAAAAACGAACTACCCCTGACCGGACCGGACCAGCCCCCGATTCGCGGTCGAACCGATCGGACCGGCCGGTCCGATCCGGTCTCGACAACAATGCCAGCGATCACCAACATCTGAAAAACTCAATGGAAGTTCAACTGGAGACAAAACCAAAAGCAATAGCCGATCAAAACCCCCCAAAGGGTCCACCATCATTCACCAGGAAATACAACCGGAAACAAATACAAAACCATACATGAAAACCAGGGGTTTAAACGAGCCAAACCGGCTTGTAAGTCACTTGGGATCGGCTTGAAAAAAACTCGAATTGAGTTGGGCTTTAAAGAGCTCGAGCTCACATTATGGCTCGTTTATTAAACGAGCTCTAGCCTGAGCTTCATAAATCAAGCTCGATCCAACTCGCGAGCCTAAATGGCCTTTTTATTTATATAATTTTCTATTTACATATTAAATTAAATTTACATAATCATATTACTATTATTATTCTTATTAAAGACTTATGTCGGTGGAGAATCCCAAACCCTAAACCACCACCACCGCACCTCCAATTCGGTTTTCCCTTTTTTTCGCTGGTTCCCGCTCTCTGCTTCTCTCTGTGTTTCCGCACGTACGTTTGGAGCTTTGTTTTCCGGTATGTTTTCGACATTGTTATGGTCTTCTTCCGTTTTCTCTTTTCCTGTCTTCTTCCGTTTTCTCTTTTCTTGTCTCTCTTTGCAACTTCGCCTCGAATTTTCCTTGGATTCGAGCTTTTATTCGGTTTTTGGTTGTTGCATGTGTTTGGATTTTGTCGATTTGGGTGATCTTGTGTGATTTTTGTGCTTTTCGTTTTGATTGTGCTTGTGTGTGTCGATTTTGGTGGTTTTCTGTGCTTCTTTCGATTCCTGATCATGACATGTCCCTATACCTTATGGACGGTTCTTGCTCATGACATTTATATAGTTGAGAATCTTGATTTGCTTAGGTGGGTGTTGTTACATGTTTCTTAGAAACTCATTCTGAAAGTTTCAGGTTGCACCCTTCTTAGATTGTATGTAAAAGCTTATGAAACTTGATTTTTTTGATTTGTTTGAATGGGTTTGTTTGGATATATATCTCAGTTACATTATGTTCCATTTACCTTTGAATAGTTCATGTATTGAATGAGGGAACATGCATGATAGTTGGCCCAGAACAGATTTTTTTTAGATGGAATTTATGCATACAAGTTGTTCGATGAAATGTGTGGCAGAAACTCTTGATATATGTTTTTTTTTGACTGCATGTAAAAGCTTATAAAACTTGATTCTTTTGATTTGTTTGAATGGGTTTGTTTGGATATATATCTCAGTCACATTATGTTCCATTTACCTTTGAATAGTTCATGTATTGAATGAGGGAACATGCATAATAGTTGGCGCAGAATATATTTTTTTTAAATGGAATTTATGCATAGAAGCTGTTCAATGAAATGTGTGGCAGAATATCTTGATACATGTTTATCATGAGGGTGCGTTTTGTTTTTCCTCCATAGTAAACCAAATGTTTGTTTTTATCTAATAAGGTTACTTATATGTCTAGGTTGTGGTACTGTTGGGTTGATTTTGGTCTTTCTTTGATGTTTGGGAGTATGGATTCATGGGTATATTGTTGATAATTTTTTGTGGCAGGCTACTGCAGATTTGGTTTTCTCTTTGGATTGTTGTTGAGGTATGTTAATTGGTTATTTATTTTTGTTTTATATAATAGATAACTAGCAAAAATATATTTCTTCATCCAGAGATCTTATATAGGACTAACAGATGAACCTAGAGCCGTCCTTAGGAGTTATATTTCAGGTAGTTTTTATTACTAGAAGTGATCTCATGACTTTTTTATTAAGGAGGTTTAATTCTTATGATTGCACAGCAGAAAAGGTCCACTACGTATTCGTCTGCAACATGAGAGGTACAACCCCTACTTTCACAAATATAATTACAATAACCATCAAAACAGTAATTGCATTTGTATACCCATACAGTGGTAAACTTATTGACGTCGCACTGTGGGAAGAGATTGCGAAAACATTCAATCAATCTACTACTGAAACAGACCCAGAGCCAACAATCATCGTAGCTACATCTTTGAAAGTGTCAACGTTTGGAGGTATCACATCCAAAATCATAGATTTAGATTGCTTTACTTGCTTCAGCGATTGAGTTTAATCTGTATTAAAATGTGTCATTAGTAAGTTTTGTGAGTGGATTATATTGGGTAGTCTGAGTCTGTCATTTGTATAGTACTTTACTGATTTGAAGTGCATCGAGTCATCGACATCTGACAGAAATCTATATTACTCTTCTGTTTCCCCAATTTAAGTAGAATTCCTTCGTTTGATTTAGGGTTTAATTGTTGTGCTTTTCTGATTGAAACTTTGCAAATAAGATCTGTAACTTGATGCTCAATAGGTATTACTGTTAATGATTATGTTATGAATCACTCTAAACCAGTCTGCTTATTGTTGAGAAGTACAGTTGTTTGTAGCAGTTTATCTTTATTTTGTATTTGTTTATCCTCTGTGTTTTGTTACCTGTAAATTGGGTGTTCTTGTGAGTAATCAGTAAATTGTTACCTGTAAATTGTTTTGTTACCTGTGAATTGTGCAGCGTCGTGATGAAATGAGTAAGTATTATGAATGGTGGTATTTAAGGTGAAGCAAATTTAAGGGGTTCTCTGTTCTTTTTTCCTTTATACATGAACACTTTTTACAATATAAGGTTAATGATCATGTTAGCAGTCTGCAAAAGTAGATTCATATATGTATATAATAAGCAGATTAATAAAGGCATCCAAGATTAATTATATAGCATATATGACTCTTTTGTTCGTTCTCTGTTTGTATTTATGCTAATATGCACATGTGTTGGTGTAATGGTGTTTGTGTATGTGTGTGTGTTTAAGGGTTGTTTGTGTTTGTTTAGTGTTGTATATTGTGTTCATTTATACAGTGGGATGAATTGACTGTGTGTTTTGTTGTTTTATAACGTGTGCAGCGTCGTGATGAAATGAGTAAGTATTATGAATGGTGGTATTTAAGGTGAAGCAATCTGCAAAAGTAGCTTCATATATGTATATAATGAATAAAATGCTGTCTGGGCATACGTGTTTATTTAATTATTTAAATCATATGCTGAAGAGTTTTGCCTTGAATATTTTATCAATATGAATGCACCACATTTCTACACTTTTAATCTTTGTATGATGTTACTAAGATATATATGTTGGTAATTGGAAACCTTAAAAAATTTATTTAAGCTGTCTTCTGTGGCTGATTTAAGTAGTTATATTCCTCTTAGAAGTTAGAATAATAACTATTAGAATGAGATCATATTGTTTATGATGATTAAAACCTGAGTATTGCTCACACATTGTTCTATGCAGGTGCTTTGCAGCTAGCTTCCACTTCTGCAACTGAAGTCTACATCAATCCATGCATAACTCAACTAGCAGCTTTGATTCAAAGGTATAACAAAGCTTACAACTCTTATCACTTGTACTAAAAGTTATAACTAAACATACCAACCTAAAAAAAATCAGGTTCAAGCACCTACCAACATCAGAGGTAGCTTCTCCTCCAGCAAGAAACACATTTGCTGAATCGAACCTTACACTGCTTTCTGAAATTCTTGACCAACTGCAACTAACAAAAAGGTAATGTCTAACTGCAATTAACTACAATTACCTAACCTTACTGTTTAACTATCCCCTAACTATATATAATACAACAGGAAACATCTTACACATGTCTGGCAAGAATAGCAAAGATTGAAGGTAGTTGGTGCTATGAATCATGTACAAAGTGCACACATAGAGCGTACCAGAGCGGTCACAAATACTACTGCCCTGCTCATGGATTTCAAGATGAACACTCATACCGGTATCTTAAATTTAAGCATTAAAGAATCCAAACAACAATATTTTAATCCAATTACTTGTGCATTTACAGCTATCGATTCAGCGCAACCATCGCTGATAACAGCTGCACAGCAGACGCAGTTTTTTTTACGGTGTTGTCACAACACTGGTGGGCAAAGCTTGCTACGATCTATTAACCTATCAAATCAATAAAGACCCAAAGCAACTACCGCAAGAGATAGAAAAGTTGATCAACAAGCCATATATCTTTGAGATCCAAGCAAAGAAAGATAGCCAAACAGAGACAATTTCAGTCAACAATGCGTATGAGGCACCACCATCCACATCAGAGTCAACCACCTCATCTTCAACTGCACCAGCCACCCCATCCGTAAAGATTCCAAAAAGAGCCCGCGAACAAGGTAAAAAAATAAACTTTACAAAACAAAACAAAACGCCTCAACTAAAAAACAACAACATAACATCTTTTGCAGATGCAGATGCTAGACAGAAGCAAAAAACAAAAGAACAGTAGTAGCATATACGCGACTCACTTTTGAAGCAGAAGGCTTAACATACACGTAGACAACAAGCAGCAGCACTATAGCCTTCTGCATATTTTGGATGAAACAAACCTTTTGACAACACTTGATCATTTTGGTAAGCTAAAATCATCAGAAGAATAACTTAAGGTATATAATTACTCTAAAGTATAATCTTCCATTACTTAATATGAGTAATCAATGACAAAGTGCATCATTCGCAGGGATCAAGTTCACCTTTCGCAGGCAACAGGAGAGCTCGGAGCTATAAGCTTTATCTTTTGCAAAGCCAAACACAACAAAAACATAGCTCCCAAACCAGCCTTTCTTTGTTTTTAATATTATGCTTACTGTCTCTGTTGTCTATACATGTATCAGTTGCTAGGTAGGATATGTTGCTTAGGAGCTATAAGCTTTATCTTTTGCAATGCCAAACACAACAAAAACACAGCACCCAAACCAACAAACAGACGCATGATGTTCAGCCTTTCTTCGTTTTTAATTCTATGCTAACTGTTCATGGGATTGTATTAAGGGAGATTGGTAGCTAGCAAAACTTCAACTTATCATCTACTATGTTGCTTACTACTCAAACATGAACAGCCGGCTTTTATTCCTAGTTCTTATTAAAGACATTGGTCGGTCGGTGGGTATATCCCCTCTCAAAACCCTAATTCCGATCAAACAACACCCCCGATGGCAATCTCCACCACCGCCTCTAGGGTTTCCCTCTCCTCCGCCCACCGTACAGTTGAAGGAGGTGGTGTCGGGTTGAACGAAGGTGGTGGGGTAGGGGTGGTTGGGGTCGGATCTGGGGATGGGGGTTGGCGGCGGCGATGGGTGGTGCCGTGGTGGTGCTGGTTGTGGTTGACGGTGGTGGTGGTGGTGGTGGTGGTGGTGGTGGTGGAGGCTTTAGGTGAGTGATTTGTTGGGGTTTGTTTTCATCGGTGGGATTGGCGAATACACCCTGCATATATGCATGCATCTCTGAATCATCTTCAACCTTCAATTTCCACCATTAATCCCACTCTCACAAAACCTAACCTCTGCTATTTCCATGATCAACAACAAATTCCACCACAATCACAATCAAATTCATGTATAACTCACGTCAATCTCTGATCCCAACCTTCCTCTACTCTTCAAAAGGATTCGTTGATCTGCATCATGTGGCAGTAAACCAACGGGAGTCGTTTACGCCAACGGTTTCGAATGGAGCCGGAGGTTTCGTGGTTCCGGCTCCTAGCAAGCCGCGTAAGATCGCGATGTTCTCTCCGGCTTATTATGGAGCGTGTACGGCTGGTGGTATTTTGAGTTGTGGTTTGACGCATATGGTTGTTACTCCGCTGGATCTCGTCAAGTGTAATATGCAGGTTGATTTCTCATCCATGTCGTATATGATATGTCTGTTAGTGATGATTTGTTGGAGTAAAATGTATCAATAAACTAATTTATGAACAAAATGGATCTGAAATTCATTCAATGTGCATTCTATTTGCCTTTGATTTCATATCACTGTGGTGTGATGATGAATCAGTGATGGATTTTAGAACATTCTGTCTGCATTAACTAGCATTGAAGCATAAAATTGCTGACATCTTTAAATATGGATTATGTTTATGGTTTTGGATGCTGCTGCACATACTACTTGATTAATGTTTGAATAATATTAGAAATTACATGATCATGATGATGATCGATGAGCAATAAAAATGTTCATGAACATGATTTCTATTTCAATATAATGTTGATTTTTATCTGCGTATATGTGAAATATCAGCTTTAGAGTTCAAGGGTTTATGGCCTTATTTTGCATGCTACTTTCACCAAACTATCATTGTATATATATTGACTTATTACTTGTGAACTATGATTTTTAACATTTGATTTAACAAACTTCAATCTCTTTAGCATTTGATGTATAGTTTAACCAATAGATGGTTAGTTGTTGACATGGACACAGTTTTTATCAAGCCAGCCTCCATGTAGATTGTTTTTGCTGATGTGACTGCCATGTCACCGGTCACTTGTGTATGTCATCGGTTACATCAACTCTTAATAAAATTAACTTTTATTACATCACAAAGTAAAAGTAATAGTTATTACAGACAATAATAATTTGGTGAAAGTTTGTTGCCACTTTGGTGCAATCAACCAATGAACTATATAGCAAAGAGGGAAAGTTCTACCCCTAAAAATTGTTCTGCTGGTTTACATCTAATTCATGATGTACGTTTAACTACATTCTTTTCGATATATGCAATTCAATCCTTAATTTTTCAAACATCCATTCTTCAGATAAACCCAACAAAGTACAAGAGTGTTTCTTCCGGTTTTGGCGTGTTGCTCAAGGAGCAGGGAATGAAAGGATTTTTCAGGGGCTGGGTTCCAAATTTGTTTGGTTATAGTGCACAGGGTGCTTGCAAATTTGGGTTTTATGAATTCTTCAAGAAGACCTACTCTGACATGGCTGAACCTGAGTATGCAACAAAGTATAAAACATTAATATTCCTTGCTGGTTCTGCATCTGCTGACTTTATTGCCGATGTTGCTCTTTGCCCATTTGAGGCGGCTAAGGTTCGTGTTCAAACACAACCTGGATATGCTAAAGGTCTGTCGGATGGCCTTCCAAAGTTTGTTAAAGCGGATGGTGTGTCTGGGTATGATTTTATCCTTCAACTAATTTTTTAGTATGTATGAGATTAATATTAGGTCTTTATACGGGTTTGAGACGGGTATATACAGGATTAGTTAGGCCTTAGAGAGTGCTCGAACCTATTAAGTTGTTAAAACTTGAAGCTATTAAAATTATAGGGTTGTTAGTTAGAAGTGTTGTTGAGTTTCTAATATTTGAGTATGTTTTTTTTAGATGAGTTTAAGATCTGGTTTATTGTAAGGCATATATCTTCATGGGTAACTTTAACTACATAAGATCATAAAATTCCTGGTTAACTGGTCATTTAAAAGAGTGTTCAGATACATAAAACTTTTTTGTTTGCTCTATAAAAAAGAGTTTACGTTATTATTACGATAATACATTATGTAATTGTATTCAAAGCATCCGTTATTTACAAAAGTCAACAATTCCAACCCAATTAGGTAACAACCCGTTTTAACCTGCACATGTTGTAATGCGTTGGAAAACTGGTCGATGAAAGGCAGTGTTCTGTTATCGCATTCACTTTCCGCCTGACCTGTAAATACAGAGTGCAGTCCCCTTTGCGCCTATGTGTTTGTTGGTCTTTATATTAAATTTATGTGTGCTTAATGGGATTAATATTCTCCTACGTTTTTATATAAATTTGTGCACTTACGTTATTCCTCTTCGAGATAAGAGCTATACTTTAGAAGTTGATAAGAATTCATAATTTCTTTGATAAGCTTTCATTTCGTTAATCTAATATACTTTATTGTGTCGTTGACTATCATATTCTAAGTTTCTTTTTTTTTGTAGGTACTTCTGCACTTTGATCAGGTGTTCATGCAGGTACGTAAATAATGTTTGATTTTGTTTTCCTTTTAGGTAATATTGGTCGTGTACTTTCTGTAGCTACGTTGTTATCGTTGTTAACGATGTGTTAGGTGTGCCTTCGTTTGGTTAGCATTTATGTTTTCAAAAACCACGCATTTTCTAATTAGGCTAGAGTATTACCATTCCATTTAAAGACTTTGGTCAGTGCTTTTTCTTTTTTATTTTTTGTTTTTTGTGTGAAATTTTCTTTTTTTTGTGTGTGTTTTAATTTTTTTTTGTGTGTTTTAATATAGGTTGTTTTGGGTGTTGGTTCGAGATTTTGGGGTGGAGTTTTTTGTGGGTTTTTTTATACTGATTTTGTGGTTTTGAACCTTCATTTTGATTTTGATTTAGGGTTACATTAAAACTCGCATACACGCGGCAACGCGCGCCAAAACCTAATCTTTTTCTTTTTTTTGAATATTATATATTATATATTATAATAACACATTCGGTTAAATATAATATGTTTCAATTGACGCGGTAAAAAAATTTCGACACAAATTTAGTTGGAAAACGAGTTGGGTTAAATATAATATGTTCTATTCGACATATAAATATGTTTCGGTGTAATTTAACTCATAAACGAGTCGGGCATTTTTGTAATATATACTCTATCATATCGCATACAACGTCAATACACGTGTTTTTATGTACGTTTTGAGTTGCTATACTTTTCGATATAAATTTGTTTTAAAAATAGTTGGGCCGAATATAACATGTTGTCATTCAATGGTAAATATTCGAGTTACTCTATGTTTTGACGTAAATTTAGTTGGGGAACGAGTCGGCTGGTCGTATTTTATACTTTATCACGCCGCAAACGCCGCCGCGACGCGCGACGGGTTAAAACCTAGTTATTATATATAGTATTATGATAGGAATAATTAAATAATATTTTTATGCTATATAAAAAAAGTATGATTATAAATAAATATAAAAGTAAATGTGAAAATTTAATAATTTAACAATAAATGAGCTGAGCTCGAGCTTGAAAATTTTCTAACAAGCTGAGTTCTAGCTTTATAAATAAAACTACAAAGAGCAGAGCTCGAGCTCAAGATTCCTAAACAAAAACAAGCCGAACTCGAGCCTAAGCGAGCTCGGGCTTGTCTTGGTTTGTTTGCACCCCTATTGAAAACCCTAAAGGTTTAATCGAGGTAGTTAAATGGGAAAAAAGATGTGAAAACATTGAAACACACAACATTTAAACTATATCATAGAAAGAAAAATCTGTAAAATATAAAAACTATAGAGTACCAAAGTTGAAAGTGAAAAAGTATTGAGGTTAAATTATGAAATACATAAAGTGATTAAAAGTAAAAGAAATAAAAAAAAGAAATCAAATAGTAAGTACAACTTACTAAAACACAATGGACAGACTATAAAACACTTGAAAGTTGTTAATTGGTATATATTAAATGGTTTGGTGCACTCTGGTTCTAAAACCATTGTTGTTCTTTTATTTTTAAATGATAAACTACGACCTTGCTTAAAATGATAATATTATTTTAATCGGACTCTTCTCTTTGTTTCCTGGTCGGGATCGTATCCCCAACTCCCTCACGTGAAAATCCACAACTTGAGAAAACCTTGATGCAACCCATATTAATTTTTACTCTAAGCAAGACATGAACCCAGGATCTCCGTATTTTTGTCTTGATACCACACCTCAATCACTTAAGCTAATTATCATTGGTAAAAAAATATTACTTTTTAGTGTAAGACTCTACTCTCCTACTATGTCCAAGCCCATTCTTTTATATTCATACGTGATTTCAATCATACCATTTTAAAATATCGTTTTTATAATTAATAAAATTTTATTTTATTTTATATTTTATTTATTTAACTTTTATAATATACGAATTTATTAAAACAGATATTCATATGTAATGTCAATTATTAGTATGAATAAAGCTAGAAAGAGAATAGTACAACATGAGTAAATGACCAAACTTCATAAAAGAAAATGAGAAATTCTAATGAACTCAAGATAAGGGTTCTAATGATGAACCCTAAAATCAATGTTGTCTAAGGTTTAAAATTTTAGTCTACTAGGATGTATAGAAAACATTGTTGTCTTTTCAAAAAAAGAAAGAAAGAAAAAAAAACTCACATGTAAAGTCATTAAGGATGGTCATATACCCATATAATTAATTAAATATAAATATCATATTATTACTGTTTCAGCTATTTAAGATAGACAAATATAAAAATATTATTTTTATTATTATATGTGAATATGTGTAAAATATTATAAAATTATTTGTTTTTAATAAACAAATTAGCTTGTGAACTGGCTCTTCTCGGCTTGTTTACATATCTAAATAGAACGCACGTAAATACCATAAATGTAAAACACATAATGATATCTTGTTTTGGAACCTTACGACTTTATCTTTTGGTGACTCACCATTTGATCTTATATTGTGAAATTGAACATTATTCAACTTGAAATATCAGGTTATTGTCTTCTTTAGAGCATTTACACCAAATTGACTATCCATATCTTTATAATTTAACTAAAAATCACTATCCACTAAATTTATAGCTTATTTTTTAAAAACTCCTCACATCTCATTACTTATCATCTTTATCTTATTCACAACCGTTTATTTTATTATTTTTATTCTTTATACACTCACAAGAATTTCATGGATGACAAATAGAAACCCTTTAAATTTGATGGATTACTATTGTAATCCTTTATAACTTGATAATAGGGTTTAGGGAAAATGGATCCAATAAAAAAGTGATTTTAATCTTTTCTTTAAATTTTAATGGTGAAAATAGGTTTGATGAATCTATTGTAAATGCTCTCAGTTCTTCAACTCTTTCTAACATTCGTTGTCATCTTTTAACACTGCTCATAACCGACAAAACACTAGAAATGATTTAAAGTAAATTTTATTCCACTACCTCTTGCTTAAAATAAATGAATATATGTACTTATAGATACATGATATATATGTAATAAAATAAAACGCTAAAACTATTGTAAATTGTGTCCCAAAAGGCAACTTTCATGACAATATATTTTTAAATATAACCAAATACCTTTAAAAATAACTCTTTTATTTCATAACAAACCAACTATCAATGTTTTCCACCATTTACCCCTACATAAAAGAAGGATGGTAGAGGTTTACAAGCAATTAATTAGCAACTATTTTTTATCCTGTAGACCATTGCGTCATGTAATTATAATTATAATTTAAAAGAAAAATAATATAATTATCGTTTCAAAAGTTATGAAGTCAATTTAATCATATTGACATTAATTAAAAAATAAAATATGTTATTATAGACAAGGCATGCAGTGGCACAACTTGGGTTAGCATTATATTAATGATTTATGTTTGTTTCGTCTTTAATTTCTGTAGTTGATAATAATTTTTATTTTTTTTAATGTTCGACTAATAAATCCCCGCTACCCGGGGTATCTCAATGACGAAAAACAAGTTAAAATCTTAAAAATATATGAAATAATTGTTAAAAACCAAAGTTGCAACATATAAGGGGATGCTTGGGATTTCTTTTTAAAAACAACTTATGACTTTTGGAGGGTAAAAAGATAGAAATTTTAGCGACTTCTGAAGGGTATTTCTGTCTTTTTACCCCTCCAAAAGTCATAAGTTGTTTTTAAAAAGGAATCCCAAACATGCATTAAGTTTAATACATAACAAACCTTCAATTTTGCCTTTTTAAGATATATTGCATGTATCACTAATAGCGAGGTCTCTCTCAGTATGAATATTTCTAGAATTGAACCACTTAGATGGATTGAAACGGGCTACATAACCAATTCAATTGACTCGTTATAATCAACTCCACTTGAATTTACCAGTTATCGGTAGGATCGGTTAAAATACGAATCAAACTAAATAGTTAGATATATCAATTTCAAACTTGTTTTTATATTTTCTTCTGAAATCTCATTTAGTAATTAAATTATTACTTCAAGGACTATATTTTGCTTATTTTAGTTCATATTTTTATTAACCTTAATTTATGCCAAAATCAAAATAGTTTTATATTTTGTTTTAAATTAGTTACACAAATACATACAATCTTTATATTATCTATGACATAATCCACTTTTCAAAAACCTTCAATAAAACTATAAATTCAATAACTTTATCCTTTTATAAAAACATTCGTTTGAATGCAATATACAATTTGCTAGCTTGTCCTTTCAATGGAAAACACACACAATCAAATTTCAATTGTATGACCATTTGTTACATATCCAACAATTTGACAAGATTCTCGTAAGCATCGGCTGCTGCTTTGTTCTTTGCGGTCGTTTTCTTTTTCTTGTAGTTTCCTCTGCCAATTAACTCATTATCTTTATATATTTCGATATCTCCGGTTTCGATCCACAGGTTTTTGTATTCTAGTTTGATCCCCATCTTTTGGCACGCTTCGTTCAACTTCACCACCGGGTTTGAACTAAGGTTTTCTGGTGTCGTTAAAGGTTGTAGCAGATTCTTTACAACCTGTAAATTCGTCACCAAGAATATTTGTTCAATTAAACAAATTTGTCAAACTCGGTCGTAAAATGATCGCGAATGCTCATTTGCGACTTTCTTGCTATTGGTTTTCGCAGTCGCATAACTTTTGTCACAAAAGCTTTGTGATTTCTTTAACACCAAAAATCGTTTTTCAAATATTTGCAAAGGATTTTACAAGTGGCTTATTTTTACTTTACCTTTTTCTTAATATTTACAATCTTTTTCCAACCTAGTTATTTTTATGTTATTTTTTAGTTTTTTTAATATACGAAATGTTATTATACAAAGTTTATTTTTCGTACAAAATGTATGAAGTTTATTACGCAAAAATAATTAACACTTGCAAGAATTTACACATACGAGTGGAATTATCACACAAGAGTGAAATTATCACACATGGTAAAAACTGCGTTATAATTTTACACAAATCTTACTTTTTTATATGATAAACTTTCTACATTTTATAGAAAAAGTTGACTTTATATATTAAGAAAAAGGTTCAAATACAAGTGTATTTTTGCTACAAAGTATGAGAAGACACAATGAGTTAAAAAAAGACATAAAAAACTATATCTCACAATTTAAATCGAATTTCAAAAAAGTAATTCGGAACTTTTGTTCCCTAGTCGTTCTCACTAAGAAAAAAAATAAATGAAAACTTAAAAAAATAAAAAAATTAACGTTTTTTTATTGTTCATTGATGAAAGACACAACGACTTCATTGTGTCATTATGAAAGACATAATGACATCAATGTGTCAATATAAAAGGGGTGCTAATAAATAGACACCCAAAAATTTAAATCGACACCCCCCTATACGCCGCGTATGGGTCCATACGCGGCCCATGCCCGGCGTATAGGTATCGGCCATTAATACGACATTAATGACTGATACCCGACGTCACATCAGTATACCTATACGGGGCGTATAGGCCCATACGCCACGTATAGGTCGGTGTCGATTTAAAAAAGAATATAATGTATACGCCGCGTATGGACCCATACGCGGCGTCTAGATCATCGTCCCGCTATATCTTTCAAACTTTCTCATTTTTACACACACTCCGAAAAAAAAACACTCTCGTATAGCACTATACTACACGTATTGATCTTCGATTTTTCTACATTATTGTTCATACATCATTATTATGTTAATCATTCATTGATTTAAACGTTAAAGTAGTGTTTTATGCCCTATAATGCGTGATTTAAAAACTGGTATATAGAACTATACGCTGATACAGCCCCGCGTATAGGGCTATACGCAGCGTATAGTTCTATGGTTGGGGACGAAGACACATAGGTGGGTATTCTATACGCGGCGTATAGATATATATGCGGCGTATAGGGTGTTGCAATACGTGACTTGTGCCCATACGAGGGTCCCCTATACGCCGCGTATAGTCCTATACGCGGCGTATAGGGTCGGGGTTGACCTATACGTGGCCCTGTGACCCATACGTTGCTACCCTATACGCGGCGTATAGTACTATACGCAGCGTATAGGGTAAATACATATATACAAATACATACATATGTATATACACATATACATACACATACACACACGCACACGCACACGCACACGCACACGCACACGCACACGCACACGCACACGCACACGCACACGCACACGCACACGCACACGCACACGCACACGCACACGCACACGCACACGCACACGCACACGCACACGCACACGCACACGCACACGCACACGCACACGCACAAGCACACGCACACGCACACGCACACGCACACGCACGCACACGCACACGCACACGCACACGCACACGCACACGCACACGCACACGCACACGCACACGCACACGCACACGCACACGCACACGCACACGCACACGCACACGCACACGCACACGCACACGCACACGCACACGCACACGCACACGCACACGCACACGCACACGCCCACGCACACGCACACGTCCACGCACACGCCCACGCCCACGCCCACGCCCACGCCCACGCCCACGCCCACGCGCACGCGCACGCGCACGCGCACATATACCTATACGTATACGTATACGTATACGTATACGTGCTCAAAATTTATTCGTATGAAGATTGGTCATCAAAAGGCCGTAGATTGGGAGGTTATGGCTGAGTTAGGAGATGGAGCCTCGTAGCATCTTATCAAAATTTGGTGGAGCAGCTTACTGATCAGAACATGGAGCCTCGTAGCATCTTATCAGCTATTAAAAAGCAAAATCCTAATAACGCATCAATAACCAGAGACGTATACAACGCTCAATATAAGATAAGAAGTGAAAGAAAAGTCGGTGAAACACCAATGCAAGTCTTAGAAAACCTTTTATCTATTAAAAGGTACGTTTATTACACCCGAGGTTTTTTTTTCAATAGACTTAATTAAAATGAAGCCTAACTTGTATTTGTATCCTCACTTAACAACATCAATTTTCCTTCCTTTATCTATTAAAAGGTACGTTTATTACACCCGAGAAGATCCCGATACTAATGTCGTAGAAGATATATTTTTTTGTCATCCTAAATCATACGACACTTGGCGTGCATTTCCGCACGTGCTGATGATAGACGCTATATATAAAACAAACATGTACAAGCTTCCGTTTGTTTCAGATTGTTGGTGTGACCTCCACACACAAGACATTTTGTGTTGCTCATGCGTTTATTAGCAAAGAACGGGAAGATAATTTTGAATGGGTGCTTAATAGATTGAAAGATACGTTAATCAAGTGTATGGAGCCGCGCGTCATAATAACAGACAGAGATCTCGCTTTAATGAACGCATGTGTTAAAGTGTTTCCGAATGCTTCAAAGTGTTTATGCAGTTGGCATATTGATGAAAATATCGCGAAACACTGTAAAGCAAGTTTTACGAAAGATGACTGGAGAAAGTTTAAATATGCATGGGCACGTTTGTGTGAGTCTCCCACGGCGAAGATTACGAGTATAACTATAACCTTCTTTACGAACGACTAGTTGAAGCGAATCGAGAAAGTAAGTTTTTATTATATTTTAATTATGTTTATTATATTTTCAATATATAATTTAATTATGTTTTATTATATTTTCAGAAGTATTGTCATATATAAATAGAAACTGGTTAGAGAGTTACAAAGAAATGTTTGTATCAGCCTAGACTAACTCGAACCGTAATTTTGGCCAACGCACAACAAATAGGGTGGAGAGTCAGCATGCAAATCTAAAAAGATATCTTAAATCAACAAATAGCTCACTGGATAGACTTGTGGAGTTTGTAGATCAATTGGTGAACGCACAAGAGGTAAATTTAAAAGAAAGCTTTGAGACAAGCAAAATTAAAACCATGAATCATCATAAACTTCCGCTATTTGATTACTTAAGAGGCAAGGTTTCACACATAGCTCTTGATTTATTAGTTGCCGAAGACACTAAATTGCATGTGATGCGCTTTGCAAATGCAACATGTGGTTGTCATCTTTTCACTAGTTGTGGCTTGCCTTGTGTTTGTCGGCTGGAAAAATATGAATATTCTGGTAATAGCCGCTCCATCATTATCATTTTTCTATTAAAGTGACAAAATATATATTAATTTATACTTTATAATGCAGGCACTAAAATTCCATTAGATGCAATTGACGTATTTTGGATGAAGCTTGATAACGTTAAGCCATCATATACGGTGGATGAAAAAGTTGATGTTGAAGAAGAAATGGAACGGGTGAAACAACAAATAATGACACAACCCGCAGCTGTAAAATTTAGTTTGGTGGAAAAAATAAAAAAATTGTGTATCCATGGAAAAATAACAAAAAGCGCCTGTTGTTCAAACAGATATTCGCGGTCGTCCAACGTTAAAGGTTCAACAACAAAAGTATGACACTCAACAAAGTACGTACGACATGCCGAGACATAGCTCGTTTATCGCGTCTCACATTCCGGAAGAACAAGTTCAGCTGTAAAGCCCCAGAAGCCTGCCATGCAACGTAGTCGTTCAACGTCATCTAAAGTATCACGGGGGTACTAATGAGTTTTTTTCGATTGTCGGAGATCATCAATTAAACAATATAAACAGGTTAAAAAATTGGATTCCGTCAATCTTTCATCAGTATATTTCACGTATACGAGATGTCCGACCCGATGGAAATTGTGGTTTTCGATCAATAGCTTTAGGCTTAGGGTTTGATGAAAATAAGTGGATGTATGTGCGGACACAGCTTTTAGAAGAGTTGGACAGACATGAATTGGAGTACAGAGAAGTTTTCGATACTTTGTACCCCGGACAGTATAACGAATTACGTCACACCATCGATTGGCAAAGTGTGAAACCTGCACCAGAAGAACATTGGATGATAATGCCGTATACGGGATTAGTGGTTGCTCAAAAGTTTGGGGTTATTCTTCATTTACTAAGCAATAATGGTTGTCAAACATTTTTCCCATTATGGGCTGATCCGAAAACTGTTATGCCTCATCATGTCGTGTCGATTGTTCATGTCAACAATAATCATTTCGTCCACGTTAAGCTAGAAAGAGATTATCCGATGCCAACATTAAGTAATCTTTGGATTCTTAACCGAAGCGTACGTGCTGCGAAATGGGAGATTATGTATAGGATTCGTATCTCGGAATACAACGCAATAATAGAGAATAACCGAGAACCCCCAGCTTGTATAAATTTATTTTAATTCATAATTTGTAATATGCGAATTATATATTTTAATTTTAATTTTATTATTGTATTCGTATTATATTGTTTAAATAATTTTAATTTAAATTATGCATATATTAAAATAAAAACTCAAAAAATTAAAAAAATTATATATATATTAAAACTCAAAAATTAAAAAAAATAAATATATAAGCTATACGCCGCGTATAGAACCATACGCGACGTATAGCTCCTCCACGTATGGGTCATAAGTCACGTATGGGTATAAAATGTCAAATCATATACGCTGCGTATGGTCCTATACGCCGAGTATAGGGTATAAAACGTCAAATCAACAACGCACCCTATACGCCGCGTATGGACCCATACGCGCCGTATAGGGTATAAAACGTTAAATCAACAATGTACCCTATACGCCGCGTATGGACCCATACGCGGCGTATAGAGTACATACGCGACGTATAGAGTACAGGGGTGTTGATTTAAAATTGTGGGGTGTCTAAATAAAGGAACCCTATAAAAGACACAATGACGTCATTGTGTCATATAAAACACACAATGAAATTTTTTTTATTTTTTTTATTTTTTTCTGAAAGAGGACAACGAGAGGAACAGAGGCTCCGAAGTACTTTTTTAAAATTCGATTTAGATTGTGAGATATTTTTTTATGATTTTTTTTAACATCATTATGTATTCACACACTTTGTAACAAAATACAATTTGTACCATAACCACACTCATATATTAAAACCCCACCAGAAAATACAACCACCACTTTTGCAGCCAACTTATTTTTATTTTCTTTTTAGTTCTTTTACCGTTTTTTAGACAACATTATTTTCCTATTTTTAATTTTTTAAATTTAAACTAACGGCTTTTTTCTATCTTATAGGTTTTCATGACGAGAATACTTCTACCCACATGTTTAAAATTTAGCAACCATTTTTACAACTAGTCTACTATTTTATATCGCTAATTTTCCATTGTTAATATGATCGTTAATTTTGTGACTGTTTTGATCGGTATAAAGATTGAAGGTTTAAATCGAACAAGGTGAAATGATTTACCTCCCACGTATCATCGATCGATAACCCCGTATCAACATAAACCGCACCAACAACCGATTCAACAATGTCCGCAAGTATTTTAGGAGAATTAATCAAACCATGAGAGTGCATTGGGTACTCTTTAATCCCTTCCCTAAGTTCTTCCACCTGCAAATCTTCAATCAATTGAATAATAATATGATCAACAATATTAAAGTTCATACAATAAAAAAAACATTTTTACTGTCTATGTTTGTTTGCGCGATAAAAAAGAAATATATTGCTATATATTACCCGATCCTTCAGTGAAGGATCGTCGTGTTTGAGAAACTTGTGTAACCCGTGTTTAAACGCAACTCGAGCCAAGGCTTCGGTATCGACATTGGCGGCTCGCAACTGAGTCAACTCACCGGACTTCATTTTCGGGTACGAGAAGTAATGTTCTTTGGCGAACATAAGGTTCAAAACCGAGTCACCGAGGTACTCGAGTCGCTCGTATGATCGACAATTGTCGTCTTTATACGAGATATGAGTAAAAGCTTCGTTTAAAAGCTCTATGTTTGTGAATTTGTAGCCGATTATCGTCTCCACCTCGCTGAGACTCGGTGGTAATGGGTTTGACTCGGTGGTGGAATCGTTCATCTGACTCGTGGAGTTGACTCGGTGATAATTTCTTGTGTGTTTGGTTTCTTTGTTGTTGCCAACAACATTCAACTTTTCTGTCTGACTTCTCTTGGTAGGACAAAGCTATAATAAGGGTATGTGGTGATTATATATATGTATGTATGTATTTATGTATGTGTAAGTTTGACTTTAGCTTCCGTTTTGCATAGGGGTCAAACTGTTTCACGATCTGATATACTCAATTTTACCTTACATCTTGTGCACGATTTGTTTCTTATAGCTTAAAACTACGATCAGTGGCGTGTGCCTAAAGCCAAGGGCGGGGGCAGCCGTCCACCCTAAATTTTTTTTTCCCCAGTGTTATATATATGTGAAAATCCCGAACGCCCCCCATAAAATTTTGCATCCCCCCCGCGCCCCCTTTAAATTCTTAAACTAAAAAAGAGCAAAATTATCTCAAATACATTGTTTGGAGCGTAACTACAATGAGGTCAAATGATCTTCCGACAGGCCGACGAACCATATTTTCTCACTAACCGAGTTTGTAATCGAATGGATTTTTAAAATTTCACTCTCAAATAATCATATAATTAGTAGGAAAAAAAATTATATCAAGATAAATATATTTGATAATAATACAGGTTGAATTTAAATTAGTTTCAAGATTGATCTCAAACATGTTGAACAAATCACCAATTTTATGAGTATAATTATTTCAAACATCAGATATCACCACTTTCACGAGTATAATTGTTTCAATACGATTCTTGATATATATACATATACACAAAGTCACGAGTTTGGGAACCATTTTAACGATTTTTACGTCAATGAACCAACCTGACCCGATCTGCCTCGAACCGAAAAATATATATTATATTACGATAGTCAAAATGATCCTTAAATTTTCCGGCCTCGTGAAAAAAAAAATTCTAGATCCGCCACTGCATATGATCTCAATGTCTCAAATCAACCTTATGCCTATATGTATGTGTAAGGTAGTATGTATATGTGTGTATAAGAGAGATAATTGATATAACTAGTGTTGTTTCCCGTGCGTGCGTTGCACGCATGACAAACTGATTAAACAGAGGCTTAGATAAACGTATATTGTTCGATCATCACGTTCCTATCATCATAGCCTTTTTTTTCATGGACTTGTTATTTTGTCTCAAACACATATGTTAACAAAGCAAGTAAAAAACATATCAAATTATTTTTAAAACAGAAACAATTAAGCTCAGATCGAGGTATTGAGTTATCATGGCTGCAACATAGGTTGCAAGTGCAGAACATCACACTTGCCCTCACTGATTATGCATGCCAAGCAACCATCTTTTCCACGGTCATCATAGCAATGCTTACAACTAATTGATTTGCAATCACAACCGAGTCAGTGACGTCTCATGGCAACAATCATCGACGTACCATAAGCCACCATCATCAATAAACCAGAAACAAACCAATGTAAAGATCCTGATGACTCTAAACAATCAATGAATATGACGCGGGTCTCAAATGACGGGTTGTCATCATCAGCGACTTGTGAACACTGAAGCATGTACCACAATCATAGACCAAAAACATAAGATCATTGTTCAAGGTTGTTTTGCCTATCATCACCATCCAATAACAAAAACCTGAAGGTTCATAACAAAACAGAAACACAAAGATTTAGGGTTCAGATCAAAAGTACCCAAAACAAAACACCAAGCAGTAGATAAACATCAACTAGACATGAACACCCCTAAATCCAACAGACTATTAGGGTTAAGTGAAACCCTAACTCTCAGATGAGCTCATCATTGAGTCGATAGAACATGCATACCCGAATAGCTTCGTCAGAACCAAGAGGAAATGTCACCGTCGTTCCCCCACCGATATTGCCAACAGAGTCGGTCGGAGCCCAGGATAGTCTCAGGTCAATCCTCGGCCTGTCCCCAACCAGAACTGGAGGCAGAGCGCATAAACTCACCTCACCACAAACCATCGCCACCTAGGGCTCGAAAAACAGAGCAAAGATGCAAATGCATCACAGCTGCCAGACATTCGCCACCTAGGGCACGATAAACAGAGCACAACCGGCAACCGTGTGCATACACCTGATGACGATGGTCGAGGTGGGTTACCGAAGTCGTCTCGATTTGGGGTCGTCAAAATCGGGTGGTCATCAGGTCCACCCAACGAAACACACTGACTGTAGCGACGGTAGAACCTGGATTCACCGGAGAGGCAGCCGCCTCCACCTAGGCCCCATCGTCACAACCCCGAAGGAATCTGATGAAGGAACTGAAAGCTGTTCATTCTTTCCCCTTTAAACACGCACATGAGGGGTGGGGGTTAAAATGAACAACATAGAAACTTTTGTGTCCAACCGAAAACACATCAAAGGTAACTATTTCTCAACTTGCCTAATTCATATATAGGGTAATAATAAGGATTGACTTTCGTTATAAAATTGATACAACATGTTTATCGCACGGATGTATTATATATTATACATGTCCTTTTTATTAAAAAAATGGGATATGATATACGTGAATCTTATAAAAGTAGGAAATGCTGATTTTGTGTTGACGTATATGCATATGTGTGATGAACAAGTTACTTATATAAATAAGTAGTAAAAAGGAACATAGATCAAACATCAAATATAATTTGAACTTAAATGAAAGAGCTAGTAGAATAATTATCATTAACAACAAGTTTGTGGAAGTTAAATGGATCTTAACTAATTATCTCAATAAAAGTTAGACGACTATAAATGAATTCATCGAAAGTCCCTCAGTAAAGGTAGGATCTACTGGTGAATTGTCGGTTAAGCGCGTTGGAAAACCAAACATAAGAAATACTTCGCCAACACCTTTTCTTGATGAATTAGCGACGGACGACGAGTCACTGAACATAAAGTATTGATGGATCATCGTGACGATATCATCGACAAAAACTTCTCAAGTGTCAGACGATGCATATTTAACCATAGATCGACAATGATTTATTTTACCAGTGATTAATTTTTTTAATAAACAAATAAAAATATTTACAGTTTCTATGAATGGAAATAAAACATTATAATAAAATAAAAATACTATAAAGAAAAATATAGATTTCAATTAAAGTCTATAATACGATATCTATATCTATAATTTATAGCATATAGTAAAAGAAGATTTTTTAAAATATATTATCATTATAGCATATCAAATGACACGTGTTATCAACCTAACATATAAAAAAAATTATTTTTCATCTCTCTCTTATAATAAATACGGAAATTTTAACAACAATCAATTTAACTTTTATTTTTTACTACAATATGTTAAAACAAACATATTTATATTTGTGTTTCTTGTCTCTCTCATATTAAATGATAATTATTTTAAATAAGTAAATTAAACTATCAAACATCTAAAATATAAATATTATTATTTTAATAATTTATTAATACATACTAAATTATATGATTTCATATATATTTATCTTTAAATATAGAGTAATAATTTCTAATTTTATTATTTGTTATAATTTTAATTATTCATTATATTTTTATTTCAACAATGGCTAATAACAATTAAAAAATAAAATATTCATAAAACTAACGGTTTTGATATTCTTTATTTATTTCACTCATGTAATACATGGGCTCTAACATAATATGTTTAATACACAACAAAACTATCCGCTATAGCCTATATGTTGCCATCTCTGGACCCTCTCCTCTATCTAGCTAATAAGCATATAGAGAAGAGAGTCTCAGGGTGTCTAACATGTTGACCATGAAATTCCAAAACTGATCATTCGACTAGTTTCCCGCTTTCCTATAATAATTCATTCAGCTGCCAACATCGAATATTTTAAATTCCTTTGGCTCTCATCTTCTCTTGCTTGTTGATCCCTCAGTGTCTCATATTCTCTCGCCTTCTTATCCTTTTGCTTCTACGTCATTTATTCTTCTAAGGTGGTAATCTACAAATATCAACCATTGAACAAATGGTAAATTGTTTGTTGATGATAAAAAAATAATCAACCCGCGCATCCATGTTATCATACATGTTATATAAACTAGTAGGGTGCCTATGTGATACGAGTATACGACTGGAAACACAACGTGGCATACAGTTTAGCTCAGTTACGATGCGCTTGCAAACTAAGCCGAGCCGGCTCAACTTGTTTACAACCGAGCCGTTCTCAACCGAGCATTTTTCGAGCGAGTTTCGAACCTCGATTAATTTCTAAATTGTTGCATTAAAATAATAATTTTTTTAATTAAAA
The DNA here is from genome assembly GCA_024085815.1 of Flaveria linearis. Taxonomy (NCBI): domain Eukaryota; kingdom Viridiplantae; phylum Streptophyta; class Magnoliopsida; order Asterales; family Asteraceae; genus Flaveria; species Flaveria linearis. Next base: position 76,501 of record JABSNV010000030.1, read on the forward strand.
ATGATAATTGTTTAACCAACTTAGCCAAAAGGTACACGAAATACAACATTATTCAATTTCTCAAATAATGACACTTCTCTATTTATAACAGTTTGCTCTGTGAATCTTTCCTCCAACCACCAATATGGAACAAACTAAAAAGTCAAAACAAAATTTGGTTTAGTTTTAACGGATTGCACATTGTGTTTAAAAATCTTGCAATTTTTATGTAAGAACTAAAACCGCGTAAAAATTTGTTTCTAGTATTAATTATGATATTAATCAGTCGTATAATGTATACCACTCTCTATCATGAGACTCAAAGCTTTAACCTCATAAAAAAACAACACTACTATATATACGATGCACATCATTAAATTACAAGTCCTTTTACCACATAAGCCCTTTTATCATATGACATGTTTCCTGTCAAAATTAGTATAAGATTATACGAGATGCATTAATATTTACGGTACAAGATTTGTACTTGTGTATAGTTTTAATAGGTGAATAAGCTTAAAATCAACTACTAAAATGTATCAACAATGTCATATTATAATGCATCCCATAAAACGACCCGTTTCGATGCATAAACGGGTTAAGTGACCCAAGGATCAATTAAACTAGTAATACAAAAACACAGGTTATAGAACATTGACCTTTAACAATGAAGTGTTGTGCTAACAACAATCAGCTATTGGGATATATTGTTTTTAGCAGTGATATTGTTCAAAATAGTGTTACATGCATCCTCAGCTGCTCTATTGAGTGCAATTTCCTTTTTGGCTTTGTATTCACCTTTTCCTTTGAGTTGATTATCAATAAAAACTTCATAAACACCTTCCTTTGACCATTTGTCTTTGAACCTTATCTTTAGTTTCCTTTTGTGGCAGAGTTCATTCAGCTTCCTTACTGGGTTCTGTTGGAGCATTTCAGGAGTGATCATGGGCTCAAGTAAAATCTTAACCACCTGATTATTACAAGAAACAAAGAAGTTGCAACATCATTAGAAGAATTTAAATTACAAGTCGAAATTTCTACATGTATACTTGTAAACAGGTTGATTTAGGCAATAATTTGTCTCTAACGGGTCGTACAGGTCGAATTGAAGAACATAGATAAAAGGAAAATGGGTTGAACATGTTGAAAGTTCCCCAATTTGTATTTTTAGAAATTAATTATCTTAGATCTTCTAGGGCTAATGTCATTATGTCAAAATGATCATATAGCTTCGAGCAGTCCACACACATCTACATAAGTCCATGGACTTTAACTTTTGCAGGATTAAATCACTTAATGTTTGTAACTAGAACAGTAAAGTCCATGGACTTCATACTTAACAAAAGGTCCTTTTTGCATGCTTAAATCCTTTAACAGTATTTAACTGTTTATAATTTAATGAATATGTCCTTTTATGCATGATTAAATACATAAACTATATGGAAGGACCTTTCCGTCAAGTCTTAAAGGTTGAAGGATTCAATAATGCAAAAAATAAGTCAAGGACTTGCATGTGAATTCAACAATAGCCCATAGGAGTTTTCAACAATTACCTATTGCTTGAGGTTGAAACATTATAATCATTATTGTAATTAACATAGTTTTGTGTATATTTAAGGCTTTAACAATTTATAAAAATGGACAGATGGAGAAAACAAAAGCTTGCGGATCAATCCCACCCTACAGAAAACATCCTCTTACAACCCAAACCTGTTACTCAAGCTACTGATCCACCCATTTCGCCACCTTTCGTTCATAAATAGAAAGATGGGTATTCATTTTCATCATTTGCAACCATAGGAAAAAAGAATGTTGAGACTACCAACTAGTTCTATGCTTCATTAGATACCGAATATCAAGTTTTAAAAGTGGCAAGATTTATAAAAAAGAAAACTTCAAGTTAAACAAGAAACTAACCTCCCATGTGGTATCAATTGAAGAGTTGCTGTCAATGTAGATAGCCCCAATTGTGGATTCGACAATATCAGCTAGAGTCTTTGGAGCATCAATTAATCCATATGAATGAAATGGATACTTTTCAAGGGCTTTAATAAATACTCGAATCTGTATAAAACAACATCCATACAAAACATATAAGGTATAAAGATACACGTTTATAAAGGGCACATGAAAAAAGGGATAATGTACGTGAAGGCACTCCCAAGTATTCGACTTTTTTCATTAACGCCGCTAACTTTTAGATAGTTCTGGACAACCAATACAGAAAAACCGTCAAATGATAAAAATGTCATTAACTTAACAAATTTAAGTAGCACAATTAATAGTTATAAGTGAAATTAATAGTTATAAAGGATGATTTGGAATGTTAACTGGTATGTCACATCAAAATTATCAAATGCATTATTTTAATTGGTTGAAGACTTGAAGTTAAGGCCTTTTTTCATTTTATACTTTTTCCCACTGTATCCAGGAAAAGTGTATAATGACTAAAATCCCTTAACATTAACAATTTAAAAAATAGAAAATAGTATTTAAATACGAAATCCCAAACTTATCATTCATATAAATGAACCTTTCTTAGTAAAAGAGATTTAGAAAGGTGTGCAGTTCGTATTTCCCATTCAAATTATCACTAATGTTATTTTTATTATAGGTAAGGGCATTTTGTCATATATTATATATAATTTCGGGCAAGCATTTGTTTACCATTGGTAAAAATGAAAACATAATACATACTTGAGTGGCCTATAATGAACTTGCTTCAATTTTGTGTGGGCTTAATGAAAAAAGTCAGAGTGCTTAGGTTGCCACAACATAGATTGTTTCAGAAAAATAACCTAAAGAAACATACTTGCTTAGTAAGCGTCGGATTTTCATGTCGAATGTAACTATGGAAGTTATATTTAACAGCAACACGTGCTAATTTCTCAGTGTCAACGTTAGCAGCTCGAAGAGCAGTTAATGAACCTGGTGGGAGATCCGGGTACATAAAGTATGATGCTTACTAATTAAAAAATTGAGAATTGAATCACCAACATACTCAAGTCTTTCATAGGATTCAGATCCTTGATAACTTGGATGTGTAAGAGCTTGTTGCAATAATAACTTCTTCTTGAATTTATACCCTATAATCTTCTCCATTTCCTTAAGACTTGCTAATGCTTTATTCTCTTCTGGTGATGTAAATTTGGCTTTAATGGCTGTTAGAAAATTGTTGAACAATAACATTTAGTTAGAAACCATTCAAAAACCAGTAACCACTGTTGTAAGATATATCTACAACCTGAAATAGCTTAACGAGGAAATCTAAGGCAATATGGTCAAAACTGCAAACATCTGATTTAAATAGTTTTTTTTTAATTGATTGACACCCAAATTGCTTGATACACTTTAAACCAAGACAATGAGCCAAAATCTTTCTTTCTTTTCGTGAGAAGTTGTTACCAGAAAACTCACCTCACCAATACCTGCTAACAACAAGATCGGGTAAAAGGCAGTTTGCACAGGGAAGCGGCCCACAAGTGGGTTAAACGCAAAAAAAAAAAAAAAAAAAAAAAAAACAATGAAAGCTAGTTGAGACCTTGCTAGAGAAACTCAAGTGCTTACCACTAAGCCACCACTTAACGTATAAACAAACAAACATACCCAATATATCCCACGCCACCCCTAAAGATGACGGGCCAAAATCTATGAAATTGAAATCACATATCGTAATTACATTCAAGTAACAGAATGAAACTGAAAAAACAACAAATAAAACACACACAAAATTTCAGTCACATATAGTATTGTCTGAAATTGCCCTAATTTATGGATATCAAATCATAGATACACATATGTACGCCTTAGAGAAAGATCAGAAGCTAAAAATCGGTTACATGTACAATTTAAAATGTAAGTGATAGAATCATTCATGATGTCCATCGATAGACGCCTAAAATCATATCGTAATTCAGCATACAATCAAGGATACAATCAAGGATACAATCAAGGAATCGCAATGTCGAGTTAAATAATTGAAAAAATCAAACAAAATTTCGATCACACAAATGTAACATTGACATCGCTAACCTGAACGAGTCTGAATTTAGGAGAAAACCACGACAAATCAAACTGATTAACCGTAGAACAGATTCATACGCACAAACCCTAACTTTCTAACTCAATATTAAACCACATCACCGTTAGCACCAACATCAAATGTATCACACATAGAATTTGATGGAGAAACATTGAAAACCTAACTAACCGTATTCTCTGAGGCGATTGAAACAGTGAGCGGTGAACGAGCTTTTGTTCGGAGAGAAGAGTGTCTGCCACCAAGAAGATGAAGAAGACGCCATGGGCTTGAAATCGATGAAAGCTACAGAATATTGCATCTGCTTCACGAAGATTCATCGCCCTTTGATGAAATATTTCGTCGCTGTTGCCGACCACCAATTGAAACCACAGCCGTTAGTCCATTACACAACACACTCGCTATTTTGTGTCTGTCGCTCAGACGTGAAGGCTGGTCAACGTGATTGATTCTTCTGACCCGGACAGTTTATTACGACTCATATCTATTTTGAACCCTTATCCAGTGAGTTCTGGAAAAACGTCTTACCCCGTTAGCCCCTGCTGACCAAGATTTTTCCATCAAACAACCCCTAAGTTGGGTTAGATTCATTAAGGGGCACGCGGAGTCAATACGTGAAGCCGAGAGTTACCCGGGAAAAACCGGAGGCGGCCTCCAATATGCTACCACCTGATGAATTTTTCTCGGGATTACCGACTACAAACAAGGAAAAACTAGGATGACATAATGTAAAATGGGGAAAAATTAAGAAAAATTGCTTTGTTATTGATGTGTCACACGAGAAAAACAGGATGGTTATGGTGGTCCAAGTGTCCAACAACCTATGAACACGGTTTATTTAACACATCTAACATGATGTGTCTCGTATTTTACGTTAATTTTTCTTTATCAAATAATTTGTCGATTATTTGACATCAAATTAAGTTTAGTCGAGATGAATGAATTACTCGTGGTCGAAACGTTCCAAGTTTAATCAAAATGAGTTTGAAGAGCTCTAGTTCAATTTCTTTTGAAAGTTTAAACAAGACTAAATGAATATATTTTTAGTTATTATAATAAATAAAATAACTAGATAATGATTTGTACGTTTTTTATGTTAGAAAAAAATCACAAATATTAATAAAATATGAACATAATTATATATGATATGTAATTTCATAATAAATATGGTTAAAAGAAATAAACAGATACTGAATAATGTAAAAAATATAACCGTATTACAAATATCTATAAAAATAAATCATAAATGCAAGTTAAAAACTAGTTGATAATAGCACACGAGTCAATTTAAACTTATAGTTACTTACAAGACAAGCTTTATCAAATGTGAGAGTTTATATCGACCATCTTTTTTTTAAATTGGTATAATTTAAGGTAAATTGCAATATTTTAATCTTTAACTTTGATTTGTATGGGTGTTTAGGATCAAGAGTAGCCTAAAAATACATATACATATATGTTATATGTACATGTTGAAAAAAAAAAACACACAAAAAAACAAAAAAACACAAAAACAAAAAAACAAATAACCAGAAAAAAAAAAAAACCTTGTGGATCTATTGTCAAGACTTAATAGTAGTGTGGAACACGAAACTTATTTGGTTTTGAGTCATCTCGATGGCAAATAGCATGCATCTAAGAGATCGAGAGAGTTGCTGAAGACGAGGACGAGAAGAGAATGGTGAGGACTGGAGGGGAGAACCTCTCTCTAGCACTGTTTTTTTCTTAAACCAAATTTGGTTTGGGTCAATGAAAGTCAAAACTGGTTTTTGATGAAACAGATTCGGCTTAAGAAACTGGTTTTTAAAGAGGGAAGCAATTAGTTTTGTCTAGTTTTATTCCGTTTTTTGACAAGTCAAACCGGTTTCAATTTAACTTAAATGAAGCATGTTGCAAAACAATTGCACGTCAATGTTCGGGCCGGGTTCAACCCTAGTTAGTTCTTAAAAACCAATTTCTAAATCTGTTTGGTTTGAGTTAGGGGGTGTTTGATTGGTCTTACCCAAGTTCTGACCACTGACTGGCTGACCCGGTCAGCCAGTCAGTGTGTTTGATGCGTCTGACTGGGTGGTCTGACTCGGTAAGGGGCTCTGACCGAGTCCCTTATTTCTTCATGTCTGACCCTGTAAGCTTCTCCACTTTCTCCTCCCTTGGTCGACCTCCACCTTCCTCCCCCCCCCGGCCGGCCGCCGCCCTCCGCCTCTGAGCTAGCTTCCTCTGCAACCCACGTCGTCGACCGCCTACATCGTACCCCCCCCCCCGCTGCAACCCACCGCGACCAGCCACGGCGACCACCTGCGCGACCGCAGGTGGTTCGATTTGGTGCTTCGATTTGGTGCTTCGATTTGGTGCTTCGATTCGGCGACACACACACCTGCGCGACACACACACCTTCGATTGTGTGTGTGTGTGGGGGGGGGAAGAAGAGAGGAGAAGTGGGGGGGGTTGTTAAATGGTGGTGAGAAGGGGTTTTAAATAATAATAATAATATTAATAATAATAATAATAATAATAATATTAATAATAAATTAATAATAATAATAATAATAACTAGGTTGATTCCCCGGCGCGTTGCGCCGGGCTTTTGTGTTACAATTTTATACTCCTATACGAGTCAGACGTTCGCGTCTCGGTCAGACCCAAACAAACAGTCCCTTAGACTAAAGAGTTACATGTTAACACAAACTGATCTGACCCGTTTTGACCCTTAGCAAAAATGACTCGTTAACCAACCCGCCTCTTTTGTCAAGGAACACTGAAATATCAGTAACTTACGCAGTGGTCAGAACATCAGGATGCAGGTTGTACTCCCGAGCAAACACAAAAGCAATCGCCATCTTTAATTGGTATGGCCTACATGAGTGAACATTGAAGTTATATAATTAATAACAAATGATAAAAAGAACATTATTTTATCAAAATGTAATAATATATACCTCCTTAAAGACACATGTTCTTTGAGGATGTTTCTATGATTGACATGAGGTCTTTCCAGGTCATCTATAGGCCCAACAAAAACCAGTGATCATGAGTTAGTATTAAGGAAACAAAGAAGATTTCAGAAATTTACAAAGAAAAACAACTTACATTCAAGACATCCAATAATATCCATGATTAATTCATCACCAAAAATTTTCTCAAAGATCTGAGGGCTGTTGAGTCTGATCCCTTTGACAATTTTGTATATCACGTGAAGGCCTTCCTTGTTTTCCAAATCTTCGCATACTCTAAACAAATCCATTAATTTCCGGAAGAAACTTTGCTGTTCACATCATTCATTTAAGCATTAAAATTGATATAATAAATAAATAAATAAAAAAACTACTATGAACTGTAACTGAAATTTATATAGACAATTCTGTATATTATTCTTGAGTAATAAATTAACAACTAATAAGAATAGCACACATCATGCAGTATGAGCTCTGTCACACACAACTGATCTGTAACACTACTATCAACCACAACCTGCAACACAAAAAACAATCAACACCATCTTCACTAAACAGATCATATATTTGAATATATAGTTTTAAAAGCCCAAAAGAATGCATTTAACTCTGGACCTTAAGTATTTTAGGAAGTGTTGATAACTCTACTGCAGGTAACTCCCTTAACTCATTATTAGTCCCATGATACGTCTCATCTATATAAACAAACAAATAAACCCACATGTCATCATGAAGAATGATATCCATAATACATATAAAAATAAATTCATAAATACTTACTGCGGACAGTACTAAAATGCAGATTGCGCTGCACATTGCAAATATTGTCCCTGTGTAGAAAAATGATCAATTAATACAATAATCATATGACCTGACATGCAGCACAAACTCAAAGATTACAATTTGTACAAATTTAGCTACAAAAACACTATAATATACATCATCAATTCATTATACATATATTCATAAGTAATACATCCATCATAAACACAAACTCTATATAAAAGAACAACTATGCTAATTCCATACGCAATTCCACCTTAGATTACAATTCCATAAACAGAAACCCACTTTTAACCCTAAAATAATCCCCAAAATTCTCCTAGTCTCCAACCGGTCTATAACACTGTTATCCCTTATTTTAGCTCAAAGAACAGAACCCAAAAAGGATAAGCATTCAACAAACCTCAACAACAACCTAACCCACATATTAAAAACAGTAAAAAACCCACAAAGTACTACAACAATAAAGACAATAGGTAATATTTAACAACCAATCAAATATTCATTTTCATTATGTACCTTGCAGAAGCTTCTCAGCACGCCAAATGAACTCAAAACTCCAGTCTGCAACACTTGAATTTCCGATTTTACCCTTTTAGTAAGAGAACTCAAGGCCTCTGAGCGATATATACTTCTTTACCCAAATTGCAATATCTTCTACACATGCTTGAGCTTTTGGTGTCTTAACAAACATCTCAAAAGTTGCAAATTCATGTATAGCATCTTTATAATCATAAACAGGGGCGTCTACATTAACCTTTCTAAGCTCCTGTGAATACGCGATTGCACCGTCCCGCATAAAATCGTGTTTAGCTACTATTGTTAACGTTGGGGCATTTGTCTTAAGGGTATTTTTGCCATTAGAGGGTTGGCAGCTGGATGGTCCAGATTGAACTGATCATTCGGTAGGAAAAGTTTCCATGCTAAAATCGCCATGGTTCTGTCATAAAGATAAGAGTTAGCCAATTTGATTTCTGATTTTGTGGGAGTGCTTCCAATTACAAAAGGGTACATGAGAACTTGGGCCACTACTCTTATAGGGTCCAAAAGGTTCCCTGCTTCCACAGCCTTTTGCGTGACATAATTTGCAATATTTGAACCCGAGCTTACACCAAGAAGCACACACCTATTAACGAATAATGATCACAAATATGTCAAAATCTTTTGCATAAAAGAAGATAACAGACCATAGAGCTAAAGTTCTTTGCATAGTATGAAAGATAGTGACAACCCCTATATTATGTTAAACAATGAATTAACAAATTTTACTGAAATAAGCAATAGAACATAGGCAGATATATTAGAACTATTTATCAATATACTGATCCTAATTCAAGTTGTGCCTTTAACTTTGTGATAAGTAATATACAGATTTTCATTTGTTGATCTTTTTTATTAACTATATGTCTATTATCTATATGCTTCATTTTGAAGCCAGTATCAATTACGGCCTATACATTCAATAGCAAATCATCAAATCGGTCTTTCGTCTTGAACCTTATCTAATGGTCTTTCAAGTAATGTAAAGACTAAAAGCATCCATATTTACCTGTTTTTATTCATTTGTTGTCTTTCGTCTTGAACCTTATCTAATGGTCTTTCAAGTAATGTAAAGACTAAAAGCATCCATATTTATCTAATGGTCTTGAACCTTCATTTTTTCATTTGTTGATCTTTTTTATCAGGCAGACATTGGAAAGGAAAAAATAATCCTTACAGCAAATTAAAGACTAAAAGCATCCATATTTACCGGTTTTTATTCACCTACTGGAAAGGCAAGATCCATAAAAGGTTAGGTTTGTGGTCAATATAGCATTCCATCAAGTAAGCAACACGAACCATGGTTCATAGTTCCAACGAAAGCAACACCAACTTTGTTGAGCCAGGATTGCACCCGAGAGCCATACTTTTATACAACCTGGTTTGGTAGATTGAGTCCATCTTTCTCCCAATCACCATAAACTTCATGCTGCTTCATAAAATCAGTTAAACTGGATGCTTGTGGGACCCATCCAAAACCTTCCATACTTTTCAAAACTTCAGCCAACTTATTCTGGTATCCTGCAGTATGCAAACTGTGTACTAAAGTGCTACATGTAGCAAAACTAAGTATGGGAAAAAGAGAAAAAATTACATCAAATCATTCAATAGTTAAATCATCAAATTGGTCTTTCAACTTGATCCTACGATATATCAATAACAAAATTAAGAACTCAAATTCTTAGAGTTTTGATACCTTGAAAGATCAGCATGAGCAGCGATCCAAGGCTCAATCATAGAAGAATCAAAACCATCAACAATCCGACTACTCGAGTCAACCCGACCCGAAACCCTACACTCCGCCAAATTCGACTGCTTCGCTAACCAATTCAACGCCTCCACACCGTCCTCAAACGCCGCCGGAAACTTACTCTCCGGCGCAAGGCGGTACCCCACCGCCACAACGATCGCATCACACGCCTTCGCAATTAGCCACCGAAACACTACTCCCAATCACAAAAACACCGCCATGAAACTGCAAAACCACCGCTATAACTGCTTAACATCAAAGACAACGCAGTGTCCACAACAGCCCGAAACACCCTCTTTCGCCTCTTTCGACTTGCGGTACTGCTCTTCGGCAGCTCGAATAGCATCCATCTCCAACGCTTCATAGTGTCCAGAAGAACCCATCGGCGGTGATCGACGGTGATCGGCGGTGATGGTGGTGGTCGGACGCTTGATGGGTTAGGATTAGGGTTTTGTTGTGAGGTGTGAGGTCGGCGTGGCACTGTGGTCACCGACAATTTGGAATAAATAGAATAGAAATAATAATAATAATAATAATAATAATAATAATAATAATAATAATAATAATAATAATAATTATTATTATTATTATTTATTATTATTATTATTATTATTCATTCAGCAGAGTCAGTCAGATACATAATCAAACAGCCAAGTTTCAGTCAGATGCAGACTCAGTCAGAACTTCTTACTGGGTCAGCTTCTTACTCAGTCAGATCTTACTCAGTCAGCGCAATCAAACAGTCCCTAGTTTGATGGTTTCGTTTTATTATACCTTTACAGGAAGGACTGGTCAAACTCTAGAGGTTTGACTGGTGTGAGCCGGAGCCCACTCAACATGGGTACTATCTACACATACATGCTATGCATACATATACATACATACATACATGTTTTATATACAAACGTGCATATTTGTTACATAAATATTATTATAATGGTGTACCTTTTATGATCGATTATGTATGTATTTGGAGATATAATTAACAATTTAATAATTGTAACTATTTATATACATTTTAATTAAGTTACGTAAGTAATTTGGATGATTTAAAGTCAACATGTTCCTGTGTTCCACTTCTAACTTTCAACCGTCTAATTGAGTGTTTGATGAGTCGGTATTGCGACTCATATTTTCAAAAGATTGTCGGGGGAATAAACGAAAGAAGTGATCGTTTGATTTTAGTTTATTAATGATTTTATACCTTAATTAAATACTTTAATAAAAATGTATTTTACTAGTTAGTTTTTTCTTTGAGTACATCTAGTAATTTATATTAGTTAATGTGTGTTTTTATAAATAAAAAGATTATGTAATAGCATTGAAGAGCATGTTTGACATACAACTTAGATGAATATTAATTGACTTCTATAAAACTAATAAAGAAAACCAAGACAAACTAGATATAAAAGCTTAAAATCTTGTTTGGTTAACAAAATTCATAGGAATTACAATAGAACCAATTCCATTTAGAATTATGTTTGGCGCCAAATAATAAAGAAGTGAAATGAAATGAATTTCGATAGAATCATTTGGTTGATGAAATTCAATAATCCTTCGAAATATAAAATAGTTTCCTTAAAAGTTAAACATTACTTAATATCACTATTTGTCATCTTTGTAAGCAAAGTCTGAAAAAACCATTATTAGTCTATCATCTCTGTAATTAATGTAAAAGTCAGTAAACCTGATATCTAAAACCAATAAACGAAAATCAAAACAAGTAAACCAAAACAAAAATAAAGAGATCGAATCAACAATGAAATCCTACAGAAAATCAATTTTTTTCATGAAATACACATCGATTCAATGATAAGCACCAACAATGATTCGACGATTGTGTGTCAAAATCAATCAACCAAATTTAAAATAGAAACAGAATCATGCAGCAACGTGAAAATAGATGAAGAACTATATTATATTTTTGTATATGTAGCTCAATTCATGACCAAATCATATATATTCTTGTACTTTTTTTATTCTTATACATGTTTGTGTTTTATTTATGTTCGGTTTTACATCTTATCTTGTTGTGTTATTATTACTGTATGAAACCATCTCACTACGGGCTCATGTTTTAAATAATTAGTAGTGATATTTAAATAATTTGATATAGTATCGTACATTTAGTAAAATTTACTGAAAAAAAATTAAATTTCAATTTGTACATTTACTCTCAGTTATGAGATCTTTTTACTCCATTAGTACTTGGGCCAATTGTGTTCTTTATTAATACACGAAATTACATGGTATGTGTTCTTTATTAATACACGAAATTACTTTATTAATACACGAAATTACACGGTATGTCCTTTAGTTTTAATAATTACATCCAATGACATTTTTAAAAAATATGTGCACACCTATTGTCCTTTACACCAACTTTCAGTTAAATGTACAGTTAACTCAATTATGTATCTCTCACATGAGGTGCATTTTTTCATTTTCTTTCCACATCTAATATATTAAACAAATAAAATTTAATTATTTTATATGAAAAATAAATTAAAATATATCGGACCGTTGGGTAAGTCAGTGAACTCGCGTTCCTCTTACGTTCAATACCATTAAATCCATCATCCCCCTCTATTTGATAGCCCAATACCGATCATCTTCACCACCTACAACATCTCACATACCATCGAAACCTTTTAAACTCGAACAAACAATGATGGTAAGATTAAAATCCCTAATTCACTTTTATATTTCATTGTTCTTTGAATTTCTGGCTTATATTGTTGTGTAATTAACGAACGACTCATAGTTTATTTTCTTGCTTGCAATTATATAAGCAATTCAAAGAACCACAGACAATCTTCAAGTTTGTATTCCTTATTGATTTTTCATTATTTGTTGGTGTGAGTAGTTATAAAATTATTTACGTGTATTTTTTGTGTTTATTGTTGATTTCCTTACCTTTTAAATGATTTGTGACTTAGAATTCTTACTTTAGTAATGTTATTGGAGATTGTTGTCATTAAAAATTTTGACGAATTGTCGAATAAACACACACCAAAAGTGATTGGTTTCACTGACTTACCTAACGGTCCGATATCTTTTAATTTTCTTTTTTCATTTAAAATTTTTATTTTTTATAAATTTTTTAATATATTAGGAAAAAATGATAAAAATACCCTCATGTGAGGGGGCACATAACTAAGTTAACTGTACATTTAGATGATAGTTAGTATAAATGACAATATATGTGTAAATCTTTTAATAAAAGGACATCATATGCAATTATTAAAACTAAAGAACATACCATACAATTTCATATATTAATAAATGACGCAATTTGTAATTTACTCTAAATCTTATTATAAATCGATTAAATTTAAAGACTGTGATGATTTAAGGGTATTTTTCCAAAACACCTTAAGATATATGTATGACGCATTTTTAGAACTCAGGACATCTTTATTTTTTATTTTTAACCGACAATAATAATATATAAAACTAGGTCTAGCAAGATGCAAGATAAGAAATAGAACTGATTACAATATTAGCAATGGTTTTCAACCATTTAACACGCTTAAAGTTAAACTTGAACACTTATGTAAGTTTATTATTATTTTTTCTTTTTCAATTATCATTTGACAATGTTTTTAAGCGTTTTCAGAATTAGGTTTTACACTTGTTTCGGGTCTCTTGATATATGTCTTTCTATTCGCAGACAATAATTTCAATTTCAATAACAACTTACAAAGACAGCTTTCTTAAATAGTCATATATTTTGTTGATCCCGTTCATTTAAACTTGTACTCATTTGTGATCTCACTAGCAGATCAAACACCACATCCAAAGAGACATTTTTTGCTTATGCACAACAAAAACTACTATTTGTCTGTTGTTTAGAGATCCCCGTTTGTAACAAAAACATATACAAAAGAAATTATATGTAAGATATGTAGTAGAATTGATATAAATAAAATGAAAAAGATGAATAAAAAGAATGTTAAGATGTTGTGCTTGATAAAGTTCTCTTATATCGTGGCGTGTTGGATCAGTATTGGGACAAGGAGATGTCAACTCAGCTTGAACCGTTGAAGCCCGAGGCACACCAGCCCTCCTAGCGGTTTTGATTCGGCAATGGGAACATCATTGCCGAGGTTGGTGCAAGAGTGAACTTCAGTTTGATAATTTTATATTAAGTTTCAGGTATATTAAAGGCCAGGTGACACAACCATGACCTATTGACCTTCAATAAAGGTTAAGGAAAATTATATGACGTTATTGTGAAAGATTGAATATGTCAAGTATCTTATGGACGACAACTTGTTCCGTTAAATAAAATTTACTGATTTAGAAACTGATAAAAATTAGAAAACTCTCAGAATCACATACGTGTTTTGTATAGGCGCCCACCAACGCTGTGGAGGCGACCGCCAGCGCTAAAGAGGCGCACGTGCGCTAAGGAGGTGTCTGACACCATAAAAGGACATGTGTATGATTTCGAGTGTCCCGTTATACAGGCACCCACCTCAATCTAAGGAGACGTCGGCAGCTTGTCTGGAGGGAACATTTTGAAGAAAATAAATCTTTAGGGGACATTTTAAGGGAAAAAAAAAGAGAATTTTGAGAATTTTCCAAAAAAAATGTTACTCTCTCAAGGTACAATATGCGGAGCGGTAGTTGTACAATAGTACTCTTGAAGTTGCCATGAACTAACTTCCCTTCAAACACTTCTTAAACCCTTTGTGAGATATAATAATCACGTATTCGAAATTAGTAAAAACTATTATTTCACTAACTTTTTTTTCAGACGCATTTCTCCATCATAAATATTCCAAATCAACACATTTACAATCTACGACACTCGTATTAAAATTTTCCAACAGTTTGAAATTAATACAATGTCAAGGTAAAATTAAGTATAAAAAAACTAAACAAACAAACAAACAAACAAACAAACTCAGTATATCCCACTCAAGAGCAGGGTCTGGGGAGGGTAGGTGTAGGCGAGTCTTTCCTCTATCTTGTTAGGTAGAGAGACCGCTTCCAAAAAGACACCCGGCTCGATAGCAAAGGCCATACTGAAAACAAGACACATAGCATACCGTATACAAGAAATCCTACCACACATAGCATACAATATACAATAAATCCTACAACACATAATGTACAAAAAGCCATACCGATTGCAATACATCGTTCAAGTAAATCATACGACACATAGCATACAGTATACAATAAATCATACGACACATAGCATACATATATCATAGGAGCAGGAATAATCACCGTTAAAGGGCAGATATGGACTACTTAGACATCAGGCCCCGCAACCAGACTTCAAATACCCTTCCTGCCTATTGGTCGAACTAAAAGTCCTTAATTTTAATTCTACGCCTCCACTCACTCCTATCCTCGATCATGTGCTCAGAGATGTGCAAGTGTATCATATCTCGCCTAATTACCTCATCCCAAGTCAATCTAGGTCTTCCTCTACTTCTCCTACCCTCTAAGATGATGTTCTCTACTGCTCTAACTGGTGTCGCCATTGGTCTCCTCGTGACATGCCCAACCATCTTAATCTTCCCTCTCGTATTTTATCTGCGATACGAGCCACTTGTAGCTTCTGTCGAAACACTTCGTTTCTTATCCGATCCAGTCTTGTGTGACCACACATCCACCTCAGCATTCGCATTTCCGCTACCTCTATTTGTTTCTCGTGCGATTTCTTTATGGCCCAGCAGTCTGTTCCATATAACATAGCTGGACGTACTGCCACTCGGTATAGCTTTCCCTTTAGTTTTGCTGGAAACCTCTTATCACATAGGATCCCTGATGCTGCTCTCCACTTGCACCATCCCGCTTGAACACGGTGCGCTACATCGCTGTGTATTTCTCCGTCTTCCTGCAGGTACGAGCCCAGGTATTTGAACCTAGACGTTTGTGGGACCGCCATACCCTGAATACTGATTTGGGTGTCCTCTTCCGCCTCACCACTAAAGTTACAATGCATGTATTCTGTCTTAGAGCGACTTATCCTTAAACCTTTGCGCTCTAGTGTTGCTCTCCACTGTTCAAGCCTGTCGTTAAGCACCATTTTAGATTCCGATATTAAGACAATATCATCCGCAAAGAGCATGCACCACAGAACTAGCTGTTGTATAGACTTGGTCATCTCATCCAACACTACTATGAAGAGAAATGGGCTCAGTGCCGATCCTTGGTGGAGTCCCACTTCCAATGTGAATAAGTCTGTGTCTCCGATCGGGGCTCGCACACACGTTTTTGCCCCATCATACATATCCTTGATTATTTTGATATACCTCTCTGGAACCCTTCTAAGTCGTAGACTATCCCAAATTAGTTGACGCGGAATACTGTCATAGGCCTTTTCTAGGTCGATGAATACCATATGGAGGTCCCTTTTTTTTTCTCTGTATTTCTCCATTAACCTCCTTATGGCGTGTATTGCTTCTGTTGTAGAGCGTCCTGGCATAAATCCAAATTGGTTTGACGCTATCTGTGTTTCCCGTCTAATTCTCGTGTCAATAATTCTTTCCCATAATTTCATCGTGTGACTCAATAGCTTTATTCCCCTGTAGTTTTCACAACTTTGAACATCTCCTTTTTTCTTATATATGGGGACTATGACACTAGTTCTCCACTGGTCCGGCATCTTCCCTGTTGTAAAGATAGTGTTGAATAAATCTGTTAGCCATTTGAGCCCCTCATCTCCCAGGCATTTCCACACTTCAATCGGTATGTTGTCTGGCCCCACCGCTTTGGCCCTTCCCATTTTCTTCATAGCTCTCGTGACTTCGTCTACTGTGATGCTTCTACAATAGCAATTGTTTTGTTGTGTTGTTTGGGTTGTATTATCTATCTCAGTTTGTTGATTTGGGTTCTTTATGTTGTAAAGGTTATCGAAGTAAGTTTTCCATCTCCCCTTGATGTCATTGTCGTTCACCAAAACTTTTCCATCCGCAGCCTTTATAAACTTCACAATTCTCAGGTCTTGTCTTCTGCTGTCTCTTGCCTTGGCTAACTTAAACATGTCATGCTCTCCTTCCTTCGACTCCAGTCGTTTATACATCTTCTCATACGCCGCGTTCTTTGCATCTGACACCGATTCTTCGCCTCTCTCTTAGCCTCTTTGTATTTATCTTTTAGTTGTGGGCGTTCTTCCTCATTGTTACAGCGTATAAGCTCTCTAAAACTTTGTTGTTTAATTCGTATCTTCTCCTGTACATTTTCGTTCCACCACCAAGATTCCTTATGGTCGACTGTCCTCGTTGTTGTAACTCCAAGCGTTTCTTTAGCTGCTTGGATGATCGTATTTGCCATGGCCTCCCACTTTTGGTTTGCATCTTCCTGTGGTCTAGGATGTTTCCTTGGTATGACCTTATCTCTAAAAATGGTTATGTTTTCATCTTTGAGCTGACCCCATTTGATCGTATGTCTAATTCTCTTGTTTGTTGGACAATTGGTCTCTTCACGCGTATATCCGCCACTAACATATGATGTTGTGTCACAACTGTCTCTCCTGGGATTATCTTACAGTCCTTCCACGAGCTACGATCTTCTCTGCTCGTCAATAAATAGTCTATCTGCGTGTGTCACCCGCCGCTGCTAAACGTGATTAGGTGCGATTCTCTTTTCTTAAAAAACGAGTTTATGATTCCTAAGTCATGCGCTACTGCAAAGTCAAGAAGCTCCTTACCGCCTTCATTCCTAAGGCCATACCCGAAGCCTCCATGCACCAACTGGAAGTGGTCATTATCCTTACCGATATGCCCATTAAAATCTCTCCTATGCATATTTTTTCGTCTGTAGGTATGTCACCCATAACGTGATCTAAACTCTCCCAGAACTTTTTTCTTTCTGTTTCTCCTAGTCCAACGTGTGGAGCGTACGCACTAACTACTGCCACTACTTCATCCCCTATTACTATTCTTAACAGCATAATTCTATCATCGTATCTTCTTACCTCCACTACATTATCTTGGAGTTCCTTAGCAACTAGAAACCCTACTCCATTTTTCGTTCGTCAGACCCTGAATACCATAGTTTATAACTATTGCACTCTGTTGCTCTCTCTCCCCGCCATCTAGTCTCCTGGAGACACGCTATCTGGACCCTACGTTTCCTTAGCACATCAATTAACTCTAGTAACTTACTAGTTAGGGTTCCTACATTCCACGATGCCACTCTTAATCTAAAATCCTTTTTCCTTGTATTCGCACTCGTCTGAACATGTCGGGACATAATGACACTAGAAACAACCCCTAAAAAAGGAATTGTAGTAGAAGTAAAGCACAATCAAAAGCAATCCGTCACACGTGGTCAACAGTACACGATGGACCAGAACTTAATCAAAAATAGCAACAATGATCACCACTTCACACAATGACACACTATCCTGAGTATAGAATCAAATAAGCCAATGAAACCTATGTAGAGAACAGTTCTAAGATTGACCAGAAATGAAGACAACAACCCACAAATGCTCAACACACCAACTCAACCAACAATATACAATTTACTTAGCAATTAATATCAAAACACTAACAATTATACAACTAATCAGCAAGTTATAACCACTAATCAATTAGGCACACACCACAGAACTAAACGGTCAGCAGAAAAATAGACAAGAATTATATCAGACTCAAGAAGAGTCAAGGATTAAAATCACACAAATGATGCACCAGTAAACCAGTAACCCGTAAAGAGCAACAGAAAATAGATCACACAAATGATGCACAAATGATGCACCAGTAATCAACTAATCAACAAGTTATAACCACTAATCAAGGACAACAGAAAACAGATCACACAAATGATGCACCAGTAAACCAGTAACCAGTAAAGAGCAACAGAAAGCAACACAGAATATCTCAACAGCTGCTGGTACTCCTAACCCAGCCAATATCAGCCTAAACTAGAAACTAAAAGAGAGAGATGAAACAATCTCACCAGATGTGCGGTTCTTCAGATGTGCCCTAGATTTAGCACCCTTTAGCAGAGGTCGATCGGGATCGAGAGAGGTGCTCGAGCGGGGTCGATCGAGAAGCAGAGGTCGAGAGATGCTCTCGGCTGCCTAAACCTCGGATCGAGAAGCAGAGTGCGCCGGGGTATAAAAAAACTAAATAAACTATAATAAAACCATATAAATGTATAACAACTAATATAAACCATTTTCATAATCAATAAACCTCATTAGATTTATACCACGACAATGAACACAAATAACCGATTATATGTTTGAGGTTGACAAAACAAATTTAACTTTATTATATCAAATCAATTAAATAGCACCTTTACATTTTTCTTTCCGAACTCAATGAGAATTTTGAGCACACCTACCATTTCCATATATAAAAACAAAGGTAGTTCCCACCACCATACATTTCCATCTTGGTTTACATTTAGTTCTTCATAAAATCATGTCTCGTTTTCACATCATTTTTTCTCTCACTTTTCTTCTTTTCACCACCACCATTATAACAACATCTTTAAGGCCTCCTCCGCCACCTGTTGCCGCCACGCGACACCTTTTCCGCCCATCAAGATCCATACCTCCGGTGTCTAAAGACCTTTTCTCTGACAAGCGGAGAGTCCCCACAGGTCCAAACCCGCTTCACAATAAAAGATAATTTATGTTCAAGAGGCTTGTGGCTTGTAAGAATGATCTACTTTACTTATCTGTTTTGATTTCTGAGTGTTTCTTGTTGGCGATTCAAAATCTGTTATATGTTTAAATTATAAAATATTTTGAATCACCATTAAGGTTGTATTGTATAGAGGCATTAACATATATATATTTTTTTGTATTGTATGTCTTTACATATAACACCGAGAACAAACCTACTATATCCACTATTGTTTTCTTTTATGTTATTATAGTTAGTTGCTTAAACATGTTGTAGCTAGTATACATATATTTACTTTGTTAAAGTGTAATTAATATGTAGTAATTATAAAATCGATACACTTCTTGTTTTGTATGAAAAGTGTGATAACCCTATCTTGGTATATGAAATCACTATCACTTTTCAAAAATACTTAAAAGAATTCACTAAAACCAACTTCGTTATATTAAATTATATAAATCTGTCTAGAACTTGTATAAAACATCGAATTAATAATTTGTTACCCTAAAATCGGTGGAATTTTTATAAACTGGTATTCAACATTTTTGTACCAAAAACTATACTATGATATTATAAATTCTATAAATCCTGTGTAGTATCTTATTTTTAATATACCAAATTTAGTTTGATAAAATTTTCATGTATTTTTTTAACAAGATTAAGGACTTTAACATAACAAAATTATGTTGAAGACTTTTTAGTGCAAAAAAAGTATATTTGTTTACATGGTATATTTAACTCTAAGAGTCGCATACGTTGAAACTAAAGTTTTATATTTTTTTCCTTATCTTTAAAAAGAAAAGTTTAAGAACGGAAAATCACACGCGCACGTACACATCTAATCTCACTTTTAACATTCACCATTGTCTATCATGAATGAACCATTAATCACATAGGAAGTAACACTACTATTTATACACACACCAAATACTATTGGACTACAAGCTATAAAAATTTACGTGTATACGCAAACTTAAAACTAATTATATGACACTGTAAAAGTAAACAAGTCAGTCTTTGACCACTGGCAAAATTTAAAGAATTGTTTTAAAAAAAGAAGAAAAAAATAAATAAAAAGAGGCAGTCGACATTAAAGATTGATGAATTGGCCATCATGAGTCGTTATACAAATAATTATACTCAACAGGACATCTGAATATTTGATCATTCAAGTGTAATTGGAAATGGGACCAAATTAAATTGCTGGTGTTAAATAAGAACAATAATAACATACACCTACCATGCACTAAATTACACTGAATCCGATCCTTACAAAAGTGTAAAGCCCATGCATGTGGTTCTGGCTTCAATATAATTACATTTATATTTACATTTACACACTCTCATATGTGTATGTGTTAGTTTTTTTTGAACGGCAATATATTATAACAGAGGGCTAACAAGGAGCTAAAACCCCGCAAGTACATAGGAACAAACAAAGAAAACAAGAAAAGCATAACAAGTTAATAAAGATCAAAAGGGAAATTATGCAAACGCCCATTGCTCGTTGCTTGCTTCTAGCATTTAACCATAGCGAAGAGGTGGCCACCACATCACAAACCATCCTCACTGACGAGGGGATATCCCCCTAAAAATAATCTCGTTCCTATGTTTCCAAATTGCCCACGTGGTGATCATAATCACAGCATGTACCGATTTTTTGAATCTCTCATCACCCTTTAAACTATATGGTAGTTCCATTAAGTCTTTGAATGTGAAGGCAAAGATGGGTTGCAGATTACACCACGAGCTCACCTTGGACCACACCTCCATTACAATGCTGCACGAAGTGAATAGATGGTCAACCGTTTCGTCTATCATGCCACATAAGTTGCACAAGTTCGAGTGAATTGGAATGTTCCGTTTTGCCAGCGAGTCATAAGTTAGGATCCGGTTATGTAGTGCCCTCCAATTAAATATGTTCACACTTTTCGTAACCCAGCTATTCCATTTTAGTTTGTAAGTATCTGTAGCCATTTTCATGTCTTGTAACCTCCATTTGGTGAAAGAAACAGAGAAACCTTGTGCTGACACCTCCCCCCATTTCCAATCGTCTTCCAAGTTTGAAGGAGAAAACAAAATTAACTTTTTCAAGTCCTGCAGCTGCTCATGCTCATGAAATAATAGAAGCTCTCTCTTCCACCTCCAAACCCACACAAGCGTGGATTGGTATCGTTTGACACACTGTGAAACCGTTATGTTTTGTTTTGTTCCAAAGCAAAGAGGCCAGGAAATAGATTCATGAGAGGTTTATCATAGACCCATCGGTCGAGCCAAACCGTACGCTAACCCCATTACCGACAATCCCAATTAACATGCAATTCAGGTTCACATTTGCAGCCATAAAGTTTTTGTCTAACCTTGCGATGTTGTTCCAAACTCCTGAGACCCGGGCTGGGATTGCGCTCCAGCTTCTTAAAGTGAAGTGGATCGACCAAATGACTTTTCTCCAAAGGGCATTCTTCTCAGTTCGGAACCTCCACCACCATTTGGAAAGCATTGCCATGTTGGAATCCTTTAGAGGAACGATTCCGAGCCCCCCTTTGTCTTTATACAACGTAACAACATCCCAAGCTACCCAATTAATTCTCCTCCGATCCTCATCTCCCCCCCCAAAGAAAGGTGCGCCTGATCTTCTCCATTGCCTCTAGTACCCGATTTGGAGCTCGATATAGTGAAAAGAAATAGGTAGGTAAACATTCCAGAACTGCTTTAATCAAGGTAACTCTACCCCCTATTGATAGTGTCTTAGATTTCCAATTGGATAATCTAGTTTTGAACATGTCGATCACCAAGTCCCAATTCTTTGATAGGTTCATATTAGCTTCAACAACTAATCCCAGGTAATTGAATGGTAACTTACCAACTTCACATTGCAAGCATCGCGCCATTGAGGATGCTAAGGAGTTCGAGAGTCCGGTGCTGTAAATGGAACTCTTAGAAGGGTTAATTTTCAAGCCCAACATCACTTGGAATCCCCGCAGCAGCCGAGCAATAATTTTAACATTCGATTCAGTTCCTTTGCCTATCATAATCACATCATCTGCGAAAAGAAAATGCGATAGGATGGGACCATTGTTGGGCAGCTGTACACCTTCATAGGCGCCCACTGCAATCGCTTTTTTTTTATCATGCATGACCAAGTTTCCATTGCCAGCACGAATAAGAACGCGGACAGCGGGTCACCCTGACGAAGCCCCTTGAACAACGAAATTCAGGCCCAGGGCTACCATTCACTAGCACCGAGGCCTTTGATGATCGAAGGATTGCTTGAATCCAAGCCCTCGATTTTAGAAGGAAACCCATTTGCTCAAGAACTAGATCAATGAACTCCGAATGGATTGAATCAAACGCCTTTGCCAAGTCCAATTTGAGACACATTCCACATGCTTTGATTTTTGAGCCACATGATCGTTTCATTAATAACCAGAGGCCCATCCAATATTGATCTTCCAGCAATATACGCACTTTGCTCTTCAGAAATCAGCTCTCCAATCACCCCTTTCAACCTGTTAAGAAGGACTTTTGAAATTGTTTTATTCAGAACCCCAATAAGACTCACGGGCCTGAAATCGCTGGGAGAGCGGGGTTCATCAGCTTTAGGCAATAGGGTAATGAAAGCCGACATACATCCTTCATTAATGTTACCTGTATCATGAAAATGCAGCATTAGATTAACAAAATCGAATTGGAGAAGGTGCCAGAACCTCCTAATGAATGTGAAGTTGAATCCATCAGGACCCGGTGCCTTGTTTCCTTCGCACTCCTAAACCGCATCCTTAACTTCCTTCACTGAGAATGGTGCAATTAGAGCGCTCGCCTGTACTTCAAAGAGTTTACTTATACCCGGAATAATAAAGCTCGGCTTATCCCGACTATCATGAGCGAATTTGTTTTCAAAGAATTCAGTCACGAAGGATTTTAAAATGACTGGATCAGTTTGCCAGCACCCATTAATCATCATGCCATGTATCCTGTTTGATGCGATATTAGCATTAACAATACCATGAAAGAACCGTGAGTTCTCATCCCCTTCTAAAGCCCATCGAACTCTAGCCTTTTATGCCAGATCCTTCTTCTTCTTATTTAGCAGATCTTTAATTTCTTTTAGCACTAGAGCCCTCAACTCCATCTCATTGTCTGTTAATTGCCCCGCATCCGCTATAAAATCTAGCTGCACCAACAGAGCCTCTAGGTCTGTTAATTTTCCTTCCTCTTTCATCTTCATGCCTTTTATCCAACTTTTTATACCTTTCTTCAACCACTGAAGTTTTACTGCCAACTTCTTGTCTGCCGGCTTAAGCTTAAATGATATAAACTCAGAGGGAAGTCAATAATAACGAGTCGACTTGGTTTGAGTAAATGTGTCCATATCGAGCTAAAAGTTTATCTTCTATCCAACTTTTATTTATTCTGTTTATGTTTTGATAAGCTCACTTACGTTTTTTAAATTGTATTGATATTATACGTTTTACTTGTTACATACTTATTTTTAATATTGAGCTAACGGGCATGTCACCTTCAGATTAAATATCAAACTATAAGTATACAAGGAAAAAAAATGAGAAGTCCACGATGAACTTAAATGTGTGCAAATGAATTGTATTATTCAAACGAGCTAATGAGCATGCCGCCTTCGGCTTACATTCGACTTTAAATTTTATATGAGCTCGTGTCATATATAGACTCTTGAGTTAAATTTGTTTAAAGCTTTTAATAAGTCGATATGCGAGTGGTTTGCGTGGCACAAGTTATTTGTCCGGCCATAGGTGAATGTGCTCGTTATAATTAATGATTTTGAACAATACATATTTTTTTAACTCGTACACGTATTATTTTCTTGTCATTTTGGTTATGTGGGAAGAAAGTTGTAGGTGTCTTTTTAATAGTTTGATATTTAATCTGAAGGCTTAAGCTAATACACATTGATTTTAAAGTACTAAGTGTGAAATTCAATAACAAATTATGGCAATTTAGTATTAACATGGGGTGTTACTATTCATACACCATGTCACCACTTTGAAAGTCAAATACGTTCAAATGGTCATTTCACGAATCCTCAAACGCTTGTTCAAAAGTAGAATACGATGATGTAAGTCATAACTTACAAACATTAGTTTCAAAATAATAAAGACATAACACAAGCCCTAACCTTTAAACAAGTGTTTGACAATAACAGACTTTAAATAGTCATTTGTAAAGAGTGTGATATATAGAATACCCTTTAATTAATATTTAATACTAAGAAAATATATTCCATTCCAACTGTATTTTACACACAACCCCACGCTTCAACGCCCTATTAAAGGATGTTAGGGATGCAACTGTTACTAGGCATTATTCTATTTAGTAATTAGCAATTAGATGGATAAAAAGAATATGACAAACTTGTAAGTTGTAATTTATTCCTAATGTTACTAGGCATTATTTATAGTTAAGACCACTAGTAATGGGTAAGTGATGATGAAAAAATGTTGTCGTGTGGTCAAGGTCATGTAAGCATTGGTGTGATAGTAATAAAGGCGTATAATTAGTTAGTGATAATGATGAGGTTTAATTAAGGATTTGGTTATTTCACTACAAGAAATGTAGTTTTTTGCGACTACTTTTTTTGCGGCGATAAAAATTTCGTCGTAAAAAGTCACAAAACGACAAAAAGATATAACTTTTTTGACTTTTCAAGTCAAAATATTTTTTGCGGCGATGTTTCGTCGCAAAAAAGGATAAATAAATTAATTTTTGTTTTTTTAATATCAAGGTTCCTTTTTCTAAGGGCGGGAAAAATCCCGCTTCATTATTTGCGGCGATATTTCGTCGCAAAAAAGAAGATTATATTTTAATAAATTAATGCTTTATAATGTTTCGCCGCAATTGATCAATTGCGGCGATATGTCGCCGCAATAATCCAACCACATGTTTAAGTCGGGATTCATTTTGTTTTAGGCTCATTTACAAAACACCACACCACAACACCACCTGCGCACCCCACCCCACACCACCACTACGCACCGGCCCCCTCACGAGCCCCACACCACCACTACGCACCGGCCCCCTCCACCGCTCGTGAAACCGTCGGTCGGCCCCTCCACTGCTCGAGAAACCGTCGGTCGGCCCTTCCACCGTTGGATCCACCGTCGGCCGGCCCTACTCCGTCTTTCTCCACCGTTGGCCGGCCCCCTTCCCCACGCGCGTACCACCGCTGCTGCTCCACGTCCACCGCCGCTGTTCCTCCTCCTTCACCGCCTCTTTTACACCATAGTCACCACCACCGCTTCTGATTTCAAGTAATAACCTAAATTTTTTCTAATTTGTGTTACTTTGTAGTTAATATTTTGAAATTAGGGATTTTGTGTTCATTTTGCCTAATTTGTAGTTTTTATGGTTATGAACATGGATGTTTAACTTAGTTGAGATCAAGTAATATGTGTGTATATATGTATTTAACAATGTGTGTATTTTAGTGCGTTAATTTTGTGTTAACTTAGATGTTTAACTTAGTTGAGATTGTTTGAAATTAGGGTTAGGAAGTTTATATGGTTATGAAAACATGGATGTTTAACTTAGTTGAGATTGTTTGAAATAACATGTGTGTATGTATGAATATAAGAATGTATGTATTTGTTATGTTAATTTTGTGTTAATATGTGGTTCTTGTTTGGAATTAGGGTTAGCAAGTTTATATGGTTATGAAAACATGGATGTTTGGTATGTTAATATAAGAATGTATGTATATATTTGGTATGAATATAAGAATGTATATATGCATTTGGTATGTTAAATTGTATTAATATGTAGTTATTGTTTGAAAGTAGGTTTAGCAAGTTTTATGGTTATGAAAAAATGGATGGATTTAAGTTAGTTAAGATGAGATAGAATGTGTGTATGTATGTATATAAGAAAGAATGTATGTATTTAGTATGTTAACTTAGGGTTAGGAAGTTTATTAAATATTTAACTTTTATATTGTATTTCCTTAGTTTTAAACGTGTTAAGATATTTAATATTTGTTTGTAAACACAGTTATGACGATTGATAAGAGTTGGACTACTTTAAAAAATAAATTTTCTAAAGAATATCTGATTGGTCTTAAAGCATTCATGGAAAGGTGTAAGAATTATACGAATGGCCAAAATAAAGCTCGGTGTCCGTGTAATAATTGCAATAACAGTTATTGGTTTCCTCTTCCAACAATAGAGCGCCACATACATAATAATGGTTTTTTCCGATTTTACAAAACGTGGACGCATCATGGTGAATCATATGTTCCGTCACCGGTAGTTCCTGTCATACCTCAAACGACAGACCCAATACATGATTTTATTAACGATGTTCGTCAGGAGAATGTCCCACAAGAGGACAACACATACGACGACGACGAGGCAATGAACACAACAGATACACCGAGTGATACAAATGATGAACTTGCTGAATTACTGAAACTTGCCGACACCGAACTATACCCTGGTTATAACGGGATGTCTTCATTGGATTTCTTGGCAAAACTGAGTCACATGAAGGCCATCAATAAATGGACCGATACATCGTTTGACCAATTGTTAGAATTTCTGAAAACTGCATTTCTGCTTGCTAAAATCCCACCGTCAAACTATGAAGCCAAGAAGATAATGAAGAAAGTTGGGTTAGGATATGAATCGATCCACGTTTGTAAGAATGACTGTTGTTTATTTTGGGGGAAGGATAACAAAGATTTGCAAAAATGTCCAATATGTTATGAAAGTAGATGGAAGGACGCAAAAACTAAGGGGAAGAAAGTTGCCAATAAGGTTATGCGTTACTTTCCATTAATTCCTAGATTAAAGCGTATTTATAGCTCAAGACACACTGCAAAGCATATGACATGGCATGCTTCTGGACGTTGCACGGAAGATGGTAAGTTACGTCACCCGGTGGATGGTACATCATGGAAAGAATTCGATTCAATGGATCCTGATTTTGCCAAAGAACCTAGAAATGTTAGATTAGGGTTGGCTGCTGATGGCTTCAATCCATTTGGGAACATGAGTACGTCGTATAGCATGTGGCCGGTAATACTGACAACATACAATACGCCACCATGGTTATGTATGAAAGAGTCTTCATTCATGCCGATGTTATTAATCCCTGGCCCTAAATCACCTGGGAAGGACATTGATGTTTTTTAAGACCATTGGTTGATGAATTGAAAAGTCTTTGGTCGGACGGAGTCATGACAAAAGATGCAGTTACAAACACTTTCTTCATATTACGTGCAATGCTTTTATGGACTATCAATGATTTCCCTGCTCGTAGTAGCTTGTCTGGTTGGAGTGGGAAAGGTTACTTTGCATGCCCAACATGTAAGGAAGACACTCCATCTGTTCATGTATTGGGAAAAACTGCTTATGTTGGGCATAGAAGATGGTTACCAACAAATCATAAATGGAGGAAGGACAAGTCATTCAATGGTAAGAACGAGACTAGACGTCCTCCTAACAGGAAAACTAATGATCAGATTTTGGAACAACTTAATAAATTGCCGCCCCGTATTTCTGGGAAACATGTTCAGTTTGGTGGTAAGAAGAGAAAACGTGATTCTGATGTTGAATTGAATTGGACCAAGCGTTCTATTTTCTTCGAGCTTGAATATTGGTCTTCAATTCAATTAAAACATAATTTGGATGTCATGCATATCGAAAAGAATGTGTGCGAGAGTTTGTTGAATACGTTGATGATGAACAAGGAAAAATCCAAAGACACTAATAAGGCAAGAATGGTGTTAGAACAATGGAACATTCGACGTGACTTGTGGCTTGTAGATAATGGTCGCGGTAAGCTCTCAAAGCCTCATCCCAAGTTCTCTTTCTCAAACGCCGAAAGGAGTCTTTTTTGTCAATTCATTAAGGAAGTAAAACTACCTGATGGTTTTGGCTCTAACTTTAAACATAAGGTAACCGATAATGATACCCAAATAACGGGATGAAATCACATGATCATCATATAATGATGCAACGGTTGCTTCCGATTGGTGCTCAAGCGTACTTGGATAAAAACATTTCAACACCATTAATTGAGATGTAGTTATTCTTTAAGCAACTTTGTGCTCAGAACTTGATGTCATCTGACATGCAAGATGCTGAGGAGAAGTTGATTAAAATTTTGTGTTCTTTCGAGCAAATATTTCCTCCATCATTTTTTGACATAATGATTCATTTGGTTATGCATTTACCTGAGGAGGCCATTCAAGGTGGGCCAGTTTATATGAGGTGGATGTATCCATTTGAAAAATACATGAAAAAGCTGAAAAATTATGTTAGAAATAAGGCTAGGCCCGAAGGTTCCATTGCGGAGGGGTATGTCGCAGATGAAGCCTTAACTTTCTGTTCAAGGTATCTTGACGGTGTACCGACGAGATTTAATCGGCCGGACAGAAACGAAGATGCCCCAGTTCCCACACGTGAGTTTTATGTCTTCCAATCGCTATGCACACCTATCAGCAAGGGGGTTGATAAAAAAAATGGATGGTGTGCTTTGGGCAAATCTAAATTGGTTTGTCCTTAACAACAGCTCTGAGATCGAAGAATACAAAGAGTAAGTATTTTCTATTTCGGGTTGTGTTTTCGTAAGTTATCTTTATAGTGATTATTATTAACGCAAGTAACATTATTTATAGTGAATTTATTACTCAAATGCCGCATGGAACTGACTTGGAAGCAAATTTTCCTAACTGGTTTAAACAGAAGGTAAACTCATTTGTGTATAAAACCGATTATACAAACCGATCATACAAATTTTCCTAATTTTCTCTTATTTCAAATAGAGCAACCGTCGGCGAGTAAATGATGAATCTAGTGTTAGTCATCAGTTATTTGCTTTAGCAAATGGACCACGACATGCAAACTCTTACACCGCTTGTATAGTTAACGGTGTGAGATTTGTAGTTCATAGCCGAGACGTACGCCGTACAACTCAAAATAGCGGCATCTCAACAACTGGTCAAGATGGAACAAAGTATTACGGTTTGTTGGAAGAGATTCTGGAGCTAGGCTATCTAGACCGTTGTAAGGTTGTGTTGTTTCGATGTAAATGGTTTAAAACTAATAACAACAAACTTTGTGTCATTAAGAATAACATAACCAGTATTTCTATCCAAACTGAATGGTTTACAAATGATCAATACATTCTTGCAACACAAGCAGAGCAAGTTTTTTATCTTGACGAACCGTCTAAAGCCAGTCAAAGAGTTCAATCAATCAGACATTGGAAGGTCGTCCAAGAGGTGAATCATCGGAAGATTTGGGACCGAGATATTATAATGGAAAATAATGAAGCAGATTTAATTCATGGCAGCACTTCATCTGAGCTTTTGTTGTCTGCTGACTTAGATAATTTAACTTATGATGGTATAAGTAGAGATGAAGCTACAGAAGTCGATGTTTCCCTTGAGCATGTCAATGTAGAGGACGAGACATATGAAGATATGGATGAGGGTGAAGACGACGATGCAGACCAAGTTGTTAACGTTTCTGATAATTCAGATGATGAATTAGACGAATTTAATAATGATTGTGGAGAAGATTCTTATCACACCGATGAATCCGATTGGTTGTAATTTTTAATTTTAACCGAATCATTTATTATGTTTGATCTATTATGTTTATTGAATTGTTTTTTTCAATTATGTGTTTAGCTAATGATTCAATTACGGTATATTTGTATACTTATATAATCTTTTTTACAGATGGCAGACGTGGCCCGAGGTCACGGTGGGGATACCTATGGCCGTGGTCCACCTGGTGGTGGTCCTCCCGATGATGATCGATCGTGGCAGCCGCCACGACAGTGCGAGGTCAGTGATGACTCCGGCAGCGGCAGCGGACGAGGTATGACGAATTTTTTATACTATTATCTTTTAAAATGAAAATATATAATTTACATAGAATTTTTATACTATTATCAATTTGCAGGACAAGGCAAGCGTGGAAAGACCACACTTCAAGGTATGCGAAAGAGAAATCCACAAGGAAATTTGCTCACAATTGAATTTGAGCAAGGTACGCATGACACCTATAAACCTGTGGGTGTCAATCAGGCGACCTTTGCTTCACTGGTTGGCACAATCGTTAACAGATTTCCTCAAAACTACAAGAGCTGGAGAAAGATATCTACGGATTTGAAGGCGACTATCTGGCCTGACTTACAGGTTAAGTTTTTTATAATTAAATTCAGTGATTAAATATATATACACTAAGCTATTTGTTTTCATAATTTGCAGATGTATTTTGATATGACTCCCCACGAAGGCCTGAGGGCAGGCATTGAGAAATATGCTGCAAACCGGTATAAAGATCACAAATACCGGTTCAAGCAAAAGCATTTTAGCAAAATAGGCGGGGAGGACAGGGTTGATATTTCTGATGTTGTGCCACCTGATATGCAAGAATCTGAATGGAAAGGCTATGTGGATTACTACACTTCTCCTGAAGTCAAGGCTCGGTCTGCAACCAACAAGTCCAACAAAGGGAAGCAGACGATCAAGGGACATGGCGGCCGGACATCTTTAGCCCAATGTCGTTATATGTTTGCAAGTTATTTTAATCTAATGTGTTTATAACTTGTTTTATGTGTTTGTAAGTTACTTTTATATTATTATATAACTATAAAATGTGTTTACAGCGGGAAGATGGTTCTGATGAATCTGGGAGTGCCATATTAGCATATCGTCGCTTTTATACCGATTCAAGCGGTAATTTCTATTAACCTGAACCCGCTGCATACTATGTAAGTAATGTACACGTCTTACAATTTTATAAAAATAAAGTAATATATAACATCATCATATATATAACATTGTTTATTTTTTTTGTAAACTATAAAGGAGCAAATGGTCGCGCTTCAACAACAACATCCAGAAATGTCAGAGAAACAGATCATGCGCCAGGTGTGTATGGATTTGTGTATGTATATTAGAATGTATGTATATTTGTGTATGGATGTATCTGTTCCCAATTCTTATTTGTTATACAAATATATTTCTGGATATATAAAATGGATTAATATGTATATTTGTGCATATGTATATGGGTATTTGTGTATGAATATGTATGTGTATATATTAGAATGTATGTATATGTGTGTATGAATGTATATGGGTATTGAGATTAAAATGAATATATATTTGTGTATGAATGTATATGGGTATTGAGATTAAAATGGATTTATATGTATATTTGTGTATGAATGTATATGGGTATTTGTGTATGAATGTGTATGTGTATATATTAGAATGTATGTATACGTGTGTATGGATGTATATATGTATTTATGTATGGATATATATGTGCATGTGTATGGATGTATATATGTATTTATGTATGGATGTATATGTATATGTGTATGGATGTATATGTGTATTTATGTATGGATGTATATGTGTATGTGTATATGTATGTTGAATTGTGATTAAAATAGATGTATATGCGTATTTATGTATGGATGTATATGTGTATTTGTGTATGGATGTATATGTGTATTTGTGTATGGATGTATATGTGTATTTGTGTATGGATGTATGGATGTAAAATAGATGTATATGCGTATTTGTGTACAGGTGTTGGGGGAGCGGCCCGGGTGGGAACGTGGCATCGGTCCAATACCGAGCGTGCCTTCACAACCCCCACCGCCACCTCATAGAACAGATCAGCGGATATTCTCACAATCTGAGGTTGAGGAGATAGTAGCAGCGAGACTAGCCAGTGAGCAAGAACAATGGCAGTCACAGATGATGGCTAATATGATGGCACAAATGCAAAGTCAAATCCAAAGCCAAGTCCAGAGCGCGTTGAGGAGAAGTGGTCATTCTCAAGAAGATGAAGAAGATGAAGATGATGAAGGTGGGTCGTCATAGGATGGGTATTGAGAGTTTGATGGTTTGATGGTTTTTAGTGATTGTTATGACTATTTTAAAACATTTGTTTGTGTGACTTTTAACTTATTAAATTTGGACAATTTTTTGTTTATATGCTATGTTTTACGATTGGTTTGATGGTTTTGATAGTGTGTACTGATTTGAAACAGCAGGTTTGGTCTGGTACCCAGAAAAATCTGGGTGGATTGCTGCAAATGCAGCAAAATTATAAAAAAAAAATTTCTTTTTTGCAGCGACATTTCGTCGCAAAAAAGAGTAAAATATATTGAAAAAGTTCGCCGCAAAAAAGATTTTGGTCAAAAAGTTTGCGGCGACATATCGCCGCAAAAAATAAGTTTTCGTCGCAAAAAATGTCGTCGCAAAAGATTTCTCTCAGAATTTCATTTTTTTAAAATAAGTAGAGCCCACAAAAGAAATCGTCGCAAATTTCGTCGCAAAAAACATTTTGCGACCACTCTTTTACGGCGACTGTTTTGCGACGCAATTTTCGTCGCAAATAAGATATTGCGACGAAAATGGAGTTTTTTGCGACGATATTTGTCGCCGCAAAAAAACCTTTTTCTTGTAGTGTTTGGACACCCCAATATTTTAAATCAACACCCTAAAATTTCTATACGGGTCGTATAGCACCATACAGGTCGTATAGCACCATACACGTCGTATACGGGGGTCATATAGCTCTATACGGGGTGTATAACCCCTCTGACAGCCCCCTGAATTTTTCTTCATTGTCAGTGTCAAAATTTGCTATACGCATCGTATAGCCCTATATGTGTCGTATAGGGGGGTCGTATAGGGTTATATGGGGCATATAACTCTCTGACAGCCCCCTGAATTTTCCTCGTTTTCAGTGTATTCGATCCTATACACCGCGTATGGACCCATACGTGACGTATAAAAGGGTGTCGATTTATCTGAGTGGGTGTTTATATATTAGGACCCTTAATTAAACAAAGATGATAAAATTTAGTGCTATAGTTGATGGAAAAAATAAAAAAAATGTTTTAAGGTGTCAAGTCACCTCCTTCACACCCCTATAGGGAGGGACTTACATATATGTATTGGAAACAATATTATAATTTGAGTTACTAATACCAATGTTCTCAGAACCAGATCGGACGTCGAACCGGACGGCTTACTGGTTTGGTGGTCGGACCGGTCGGACCGGTCGGACCGGATGGACCGGATTTAACTATATTTTAATTATATTTATATATGTAATTAAATATAAGTAATTTATATATGATTTATACATATATTTTATAGTTATACATAAAACTTAACTATATTTGTATATACAAAGTACTAATTTATGGTTTAACACCCCGTTTTTACCCACTAAAATCAAAAAAAAAAAAAAAAATGCGAAAACCGGTCGGAACCGGCCCGGTTCGCCGGTCCAACCGGTGACTCGGTTCGAACCGGCCGGTTCAACTGCACAAAAACGATCCACCCCGGACCGGACCGGACCAGGCCCCGAATCGCGGTCCGACCGGTCGGACCGGCCGGTCCGATCCGGTCCTAACAACATTGACTAATACTCTTTCTTTTGCTAACATATGATATTAGTATAACGTACAATTTTGAATATGAATATCGACGTAACACGATAATACTTTTTTAATTGTTTTAATTTTTTTTAAATTTAAATAGGTTTGTAGACTGGTTATCTAAGTTCAACTTAAATAAGTTGAAGTGTAAAAGTGACGGATTCAAGTATTCTGTTCCACCCCTCTCACCATGATCAATTATTGTTGTTGTTGATGACGTTGTTATTATTATTGCTATTATTTTAATTTTTTAAAACTCATCCCTTATATAATTTTACATACTATATTTAGTTATTTTATTATTATTACATTAACGAAACTATTTAGACATTAAATGTTTAAATATATATATTAAGCGTTTTATGATTCGGAGGTGTTTATTAAATCAGATAACTTTTTAGTTATTGGGTTTTTCAATTAGCTTTTTGAGTTGTAAAATTATAAAGTGATTGAAATTATTGATTAACGTTAAGCTTGATTCATTGATGTAAACCGTCGGAAAATATATACTTACTTCAACACACAAAGTGTTAAAAGATTTACTTCACGTAAACTTTCTAATGTTAAGTTGGAAGACTACACGAGAAGTGCTTGATATAGTTACGACTTTTCATAAAACAAGGTCGTGTGTCAACTTCTAGCCGCATATCGATCTTTAACTAGACTAACCAAACATATACATATGATATGTGAATATCTGTCGTGTATTCATAAATATATACTTACACGTTTATTTATCGTATAGGAACTTTATTTAGAGGTACATGAATACATGAATAACATGTGCAGTTGATGTCTGCAGCTTCTATTAAACAACGATAAATGTTAAATTTCTAAAACCATTACATGAAATTTATTTGTCCAAGAGAGATAAAGATCTCACAAATGAGATATTTTATAGCCGGTAGGCTCATGAAATGATTGATTATACATGATTGGAACTCACTTACAATCTTACATTGCCACTTGAAGAAGTATAACAATCTTTTCATTTAAAATAAACGACTTTTAATTAGGTCAATTAATGCTCTATTTATGTATGATTATAGGATTTAACATTCCAAGAAAATACTATTTCATGGTTAAGTGACTATAAAGTTTTCTTGAATACAAATCAATTATTTTTTGAAAAAGAAATAATGTTACATTAGAAAGAAGACAGAAAGTGGGATTAAGGGTAATAAAGTACTAATGCTTGTTTTGGATATGAATTATGGATTAGAAACAATAGCCAAAAACGGAAACCACTCAAGAAAATGTTAGTCCAAAGTTCTAATCCACATCATTTCTCTTTATTATATTTAACATTAAAATCAATTATAACATTTAAGGTCGTAAACTAACTAAAATATGAAGATTAGGACGATGGCTATCACCACTTAAGTCGGTCAAAAATTTAAAATATAACCTTTTATCAACATAATTTTCTAATCATATAAATTATCTAAAATGATAAAAAATTCATAATGTTTTTGTCATTTTTTTGTTGTCGGCCTACAACAATAGTATGAATTTAAATCTTGTAAGTGAAAAGTTAAGTGAGGGCGGGCCTTGGCGCAGCGGTAAAAGCTGTTCCTAAGGGACCGAATGTCTCAGGTTCGATCCGTGGAAACGGCCTCCCCATAAAAATATGGGGGAAAGACCGCGTATATCTTCCCTTAAATGGGACGGACCCTCCCTGGACCCTGCGAAAACACGGGAGCTCTTTGCAGCACCAGGTACGCCCTGAAAAGTTAAAAGTAATTTATTCAATAAGTTGTCAGTGAATTTGTAGTGAATACAGGGAATAGTGCAATTTCAATGTCGAAAAGATTTCCATCATTTTCTACTACATTTCTTTTCCAAAATCTAAAAGAATTTACCGATTATCTTCACATTAACCCACTTGTCCTCACCGAATACAATATTAAAAATAGAACGATTACAAATAAGTGAAACTTACGAACTCGTGTTGCAACGGAGACGTAATACCATTAAAAAGTAACGTTAAGACTTTGCTATGAACCAGTGACGGATGCAAGATTTTTCTTTAATGGGGGCTATAATTGACACATGTAAAGACAGGTCGGGTCAATGTGTGTTAGGTTAAAACAAGACGGTCAGCATGGGTCGAGTCGGGTAAAATTTACATATGTTAGTTTGGGATTCATTTATTCAAAGATTATTTAATCAAATAAGTTTATTAAAACATATCCTCGATATATTATTTGTCATTTAGTTTTAGTTTATCTATAAAAATTCACATTTTAAAGTAAATTTTACTTTTCGCGTTTAGTTACTAAACCCTATTAATCATATATATAAGAAACCAGATGGTTCTTTGTAAGTTAAAATTAATATTTAGTCAAATACGATAGTTATATTTTCTAAGGTATGACAAGCTAAGTATGAGAGGTAGCTAAATGATTTAGTAATAAAATCACATAGTTATTATTAAATAGCCAATGACAAAAGTGAATGAAATATGTTTGAACGTGATGGATGAGGGATGAGACATAGTGGGTGTTTGTGAGTGTTTTTTTTACTTGCTTTTTAACTTATCAATTTTTGAAAAGTTAAAAAGTCATTTTATAGTATTTGGTAATCTGATAATTGTGAGGAAAATAAGTTAATAAGTCACTCCATACTAACTTATTAACTGACTTATTAACTTATTTAACAAATCAATAAGTTAAAAAAGACTTCTCAAAAGAAATCCCAAACACCCCCATAATCTACTGAACATTTAGAAGGCATGCAAAAAATCTTTATATTGGCATTTTTAATTTTGGATTAAAACCCAGAGGGTCTAATATATAAATTACTAGGGGACTATTACTAAAATTGTTAGGTGCAATTCATGTATCTGCTATAAATTTTAGGCTTGAATAAAATCTTAGAGGGGGCTTGTGTAGCCACTGGTTGCATGTTGCATGAACTGAGGGAGGTGTTGATAGCATATGTCACACTCTCAATTTTTACGAACGAGATTTTACTGTTAGGCGTGTGACAAATCAGGATCTCAGACACGGTCATATCAAACGACACTATATGAATTTAAAATAACGTTTGACTTCAATCAGAGTATAAACATAAATGAAATAAACATCAGTGCGGAAGCGTAATATGAAATGTAACCAATACTGAAAGTCTCAAAATACTATGTCAAAATAATGTTCGATGCAAAATAAATGAATTTGATGAGTGCATGTCCTGAGTGCGTTCCTGAATTGTGCAACATGAGCTTAAGCGTTCCTGTGACCTGAGAAAACATGCTAAAGTGTGTCAACATAAAGTTGGTGAGTTCACAGGTTTAATAACAGATAAAAATGTTGTAACTGTTCGAATAGTAAAGAAATTAAAGCATATCGATAGGTAGCTAGCCTATAAACAAGTTACTTAGCGTTTCGAACTGAAGCTGACTGTTTGTATATTTGTTGCCTTCCCATCACGTCTCACTAGACAGTGACAAATGTTAGGTCAATAATGCACCCGTTTGACCTCCAATCAAGCTAGCGCGACTAGCCCGGGCGGGGTTTGTCAAACCCAGTAGTACTACTCAGAATCATCTCGCTAATCCCATTACTAACGGTTCGAGAATGTAAGGACTTTTAAGTATGTTTGCACTAACTTAACAGGCGATATCAATAATACTAAAAACCATTTTATAAATATGTTTGCATGTTTTCTCCCCCAAAAAGGAAAGAATGTAAAATAGGGGCCGTGAAAACTCACCTCGAGTGTAGAGCAACAAGCAATTGAAACCACAAAAGATATGGTTTTCCGATTAACCTGAATGTACATTTAATATTCAATTAATATTAAATATAAATAATGTGATCGTATGGTTTCGCGTTTCACGACTCGGTTACGGTGTCGGTTATCACCATTTTCTCATTCACAAGCAACAATGTAGATAGATAGTGTTACACGAACACTGAAATGCTAAAAAGAGCACGTCTCATAGAGACTAGGGCTAATGTCATAACACGAATCTCATTAAGGCTCGGGGTAGATGAGAACTTTTATACTAGTAGGAATGAAAGATTTGTTTGCATATCAATAGTGAGGTTTTATGAGAACCGAGACCTCATGTCTCCAAGTATAGAAATAAAAATTTGTACTGATTATGACCGTTATCACCCGATAGAGTTGCCAGAATTCTCATGCACGAAAAATTACAATTACGTGTGCACCCGTGATTCTAATTTGCTTTGCATGGTCACCCATGGTTCCTCCCATTCGAGATAACATACCTTGTCAAGTACCGAGTGTTATCAATGATAGAGGTATCAAAGATATATTTATTATACCAAGGGTCAAATAACTAAGGTTGTACAAAGGATTCGGTTAAGATAACAACAGGGAATCAAGACGATTTGGCCTTTTCTCTTTGAAGCTCTAAGCGTCTACATGTCTAAGTCTGATCCTCTGATAGACTTCAAATCTCTTCAGTTGTCTCATATTTACTATACAGGCTAGTGAGGAAGATGGGGTATGTTAGAAGTATAAACAAGTGTGAAAGACTTGGAAGAGTAAGGTGTGTTGTTCTCTTTGTTTGTCGTCGTTAGGTTAGTCGTGCGTGTTAGAAAAGTTTTCCGTGTTCCAAAGTGGTAATATTAGGTTCAAGTCGACGTTGCTTCAACTCCGGGAGTGAAGGAACAGATGTAGATGTCGTAAGCAAGCGAGCGGGACTCTCTGCCCCTCTGTTAGTCGAGGATGATACAAGTGACATGGATAGTGCGGATAATGTTATGATCGTTCAGCAATGTAATGTTAGTATGCCGAGAGAATGTTCGTACAACAGTTGCAATCATGTAAGAGTGTCTGTGCAATACTAGTGTTGTGTCTAAGGCTATAGTCTAGATGCAAATGCAATCCTAGTTCTTTATAACCAGTGGCTCTGATACCAATCTGTCACACCCCCAATTTCCACGAACGGGATTTTACCGTTAGGCGTGTGACAAACCAGGATCTCAGACACGGTCATATCAAACGACACTATATGAATTTAAAATAAACGTTTGACTTCAATCAGAGTATAAGCATAAATGAAATAAACATCAGTGCGGAAGCGTAATATGAAATGTAACCAATGCTGAAAGTCTCAAAATACTATGTCAAAATAATGTTCGATGCAAAATAAATGAATTTGATGAATGCATGTCTTGAGTGTATTCCTGAATTGTGCAACATGAGCTTAAGCGTTCCTGTGACCTGAGAAAACATGCTAAAGTGTGTCAACATAAAGTTGGTAAGTTCACAGGTTTAATAACAGATAAAAATGTTTGTAACTGTTCGAATGGTAAAGTAATTAAAGCATATCGATAGGTAGCTAGCCTATAAACAAGTTACTTAGCGTTTCGAACCGAAACTGACTGTTTGTATGTTTGTTGCCTTCCCATCACGTCTCACTAGACAGTGACAAATGTTAGGTCAATAATGCACCCGTTTGACCTCCAATCAAGCTAGCGCGACTAGCCCGGGCGGGGTTTGTCAAACCCAGTAGTAATACTCAGAATCATCTCGTTAATCCCATTACTAACGGTTCGAGAATGTAAGGACTTTTAAGTATGTTTGCACTAACTTAACAGGCGATATCAATAATACTAAAAACCATTTTATAAATATGTTTGCATGTTTTCTCCCCCAAAAAGGAAATAATATAAAATAGGGGCCGTGAAAACTCACCTCGAGTGTAGAGCAACAAGCAATTGAAACCACAAAAGATATGGTTTTCCGATTAACCTGAATGTACATTTAATATTCAATTAATATTAAATATAAATAATGTGATCGTACGGTTTCGCTTTTCACGACTCGGTTACGGTGTCGGTTATCACCATTTTCTCATTCACAAGCAACAAGGTCATACGTAACTCATAATATGCACAAAACTCAATTACTATCATGTATTCTTGATAATACATATAGGTACTCTATCCATTTTAATTGTATAACTTTATATAATAAAATCCATATTATATATTACATACAACACACACCTATAATATATAATACATATATAATCTCTAATACTATATAATACATATTGGATGGCCAGAACAGTAATTTCATCGCCTCTGTAAGACGCGCCCGTTCCATCCCCCACCCCCCTGCGGTTTCCGATCGGCCGCACCGGCGGTTCCATAGCGATTCCTCTCCCCCATTGAAACCCCCTGCTTGGTTCCCATCCCAACCCCGCATGTACATATAGGCCTTGGATGCAACTACAGTCGGACCTGAAACTCAGGTTCGATCTTCTTCTTCAGCATCACATCTGCAAGATCCATTTCGCTCTTAACTAATCCAAGGTAACTTCTCGACCCACTACACCTTTCACTTATTCGGTTATACTCTTCTTTTTTCCCACTCAAATTTGGTGCGTATGGATTGTGATGTGATGTATGTTGTGTGTTTAAACCCTAATTATAGGATCTGGGATTTGGATTGTCATGTAAGTTCATTTGAATTGTTAGGTTATGATTGCAGCTGTTGATCGTTAGGTATTTAGACATGAGGGATGGATCAAATAGAACCAAATTAGGGTTCATCAATATCGTTAGGTATCAGCTCTTCACTTCAAAAATTGTACAGCTTGTTTTCTTGAGTTTGTATCATTACTACCAAATTAGGTCAGAGTCTTCAAAGAAACAGTTTTCCAGTAAAGCTGTATTAATCATTTTATTACTATGTATGGTGGTGACAACTCTTGCAATTTTCTCTTCAATAATGTGCTATGTGTATCAAAAGCATAACTTCCCTAAACAACTACCTTTATCTTCATCTGATAAAGATACAAGTTACAACAGTGCTACCAATTTAATAAGCTACAAAACAGCTTCAATTCCATAATCTAAAATATCTATTCAGTCTC
Organism: Flaveria linearis; assembly: GCA_024085815.1. Lineage (NCBI taxonomy): Eukaryota > Viridiplantae > Streptophyta > Magnoliopsida > Asterales > Asteraceae > Flaveria > Flaveria linearis. The sequence goes on from JABSNV010000030.1 coordinate 117,458, forward strand.
CCACCAATCCTGTCACAGGTGCGAGCTTGTTAGATATGTTTGATCGTTTTTGTTTTTGTTTGACATTGTTGCGAGCTCGTTAGGATGTTAGTGTTTGTGAATGTTCGATTGTAGTTTGTGTCGTTATTCAGTTTGGTTTTGTTGGTGATTGAGCATTGATTTGTGAGAGAGTTGATAATTGATTGTATGCTTGTTTGTTTTTCTGAGAAGTGAAGCTAATACGTATGGTGTTAGCATGATCAACTAAGTAAATGCATGATTAGATGATCTTGTTAGACTAGAGTGGTCAATGGAGGTCTAGGAAGATTGATGGCATATTGATGGTCGATTAAACCTTGTGTTGAGTCTGCAAGGTTTATATATCACCAGATTCAAACTATTTTCATTCGTAACTTCACATTGATTTGCTTCCTTTGTTGTATCTCTGTGTTTTGTTTTGCAGATTGCTGCTTTTCGTTATTCTGGTAAGAAGCTCAACTGATATGAATCATGTGATCTGTTAACGTGTTAATACTTTCGAATTAGGGTTATGAATCGACATTGAATTCAAGTATTTGTGTTGATTTTAACATCTGATCAGAGCTTTAGTTTTTCAAATTCAATAATTGATACAAATTACCTTTTTAATGTTCTGTAAATATGACAGTGGACCATGTGTGTCATACTTGCTACGAAAGCGCGCTTTGTATAACGATATGTCGAGGTATACTTGTTATGCTGGATATATGCCCTGCAGTGGGAGGTGTGGAGAGAGTAAATGTCCTGAATTATGCCTCTGCACAGAAGTTTGCATATATAAAACTTCATGTGTTCATTTCAATATTTCACTATTATAATAGCTTTTGATGACCTTCTTGAATGTTGTAATTGTTAGGTGTTTTGTTGCTTTGGGAACTCAGTAGCATCCACTCGCTTTCTATTGCAAGATGAATTCAACATACAAACAACACAATGCGATAACTGCATCATTGTAACATGTTTAATAAAAACTCATTTGTTTTTCAATCTCTTAACATTAGTTGCTTAAAAGCTTTCAAATTGAGTGGTTATATTGAAGGGATTCATGTTTTGCCTTCAACAACTCACGTGTATCTGCTCCATTGTTGCTTGTCTTGTTGGGAATGATGAACTTAGTGATGCATCTCAGGCGCTCAATTGCTTACCAGACATTGTCTACTGCACGTAAGTTGTCTCCCCTCAGATAACTATAGATTTCTCACGAAAACAACAAAATAGCCTCCTTTAATTCGTTTGTTGTAATCTTTTTCTTTCAGGGTTTGCGTGTGCATGCAGGTACGCCATATGTGATACAATTTGGGAACTTTTAACATATTAGTGTCTAGCTTTTGCTAACATTTTTAAACCTTGCAGACTCAACACAAGGTTGAAATGGACAAAAGAGATGGGAAGTTTGGGCCACAACCAATGGCAGTGCCACCAGCTCAGCAAATGTCAAGGTTTGATCAGCCATATCCTCCTAATGTTGGATACGGGCAGCCAGCGTATGGTGGTTATCCGCCAACATCTCAGCCTCCACCAGCTCAAGGCTACCCGCCTACCGCCTATCCTCCACCAGGCTATCCAGCTCCAGGTTACCAGAGGTAAATAAATGTGTTGATGTGTAAATTTTCCATTCTTCAATGGCAGGTTACTAGAAGCAGCCATACATATATAGTATTAAACTTGATGGGACTAATTTTTTTTTGGTTTGATGTTGATATATATGTTCATGAATAAGCTTATGTATGTTTGAAATATTTTGAGGTTTTAATAATTGATTTTTTAATATATGAATAATTGGGAGCTATTAAAAAGAATTATGATGTGTTCTTTTTTTATTTTTTCTTGAATTTTAACGGTTTGATCTTTTTTATAAATAGTTGAAACATACGTTTACTGTTGATTCTACTATGTGATGTCGGTACCCATATCCTTTGAATCACTCGGGGCAACGAACAGGAATTCGATCTTCAGTTAGTTTAGCATGAGAATGTGACATAGAAGAAGAAGAATGATCGTCGATTCAATCCAAATTAGTTCATATCATCGATTGATCATCGACCGGGTGTTGTTTTAGCAAGCCAAGTACGCCTCACAGTTCTAACTACCTGATTGCCTTGTCCGCGTCTTCCCAACCCAGTCTATTTTCTCTTTGGAAATCATGTGCTTCATTGCCTTATACAAACGCCAGGGGATTTACTAACAGATTTTTTGGCTTCCGTCATGAGTATCCTTATTTATTATTCTCATGAATCAGGGGAAGTAGGTGAGCTTCCTATAGTATTCAAAATTTAGTTTTGAAATTGATTACATTGTTTATGTTTTTAAAGTAATTGTATGATATCCTAGAGAATTTTGATTACAGTATCACAACATGCGGTTTTAGACTTCTTTTTTAGTTGTAATCATAGTTTTCATTGTGTTTTTAGCAAATTCAGCATTCTTTTTATTGTTATGCATTTAATTTATTATGGGATTTCAAATTAGGTCAAAGAAGGCTCAATCAGTCATTTAAGTAACATTGTTTTTTCATTTCACCATAGCGAATAACCCACTAGCATAGTACCCGCCACAAACCCAACAAAAACTACGAGGCGACAAACAACAGCACCCGCCGCAACGCGCGGGGATACCCACTAGTATATATATTATAGATAACACACTTATAGTGTATTTTATATATCATTGACTTATGTTATAAATTACTCACACAACAAGAACCCGTACATATAAATGGAATTTCTGCGAAGCTACGGCGAGTCCAACAAGAAAGACTTGTAAGGTTTTGACAGAGTTGTGACATCATCCCCTTGTTGAAGGGAATTTCGTCTTGAAATTTAAAGGAAAGATATCTTAAGAATGGATACCTTAAGAAGTAGGTGCCTGATCGTTGAACAACTGTGGGTACTTCTTCTTCATTTGATCCTCACGTTCCCAGGTAAACTCTGGTCCACGCTTTGAGTTCCAACAGACTTTGATGATAGGAATACGACTATGTTTGAGCGTTTTGACCTCTCGGTCCATAACTTCCACCGGTTCATCGATGAAACGCAGTTGTTCATCCACATGTATCTCATCTAATGGAACGACGAGAGTCTCATCTGCAAGGCACTTCCTCAGGTTCGAAACATGGAACACATTGTGTACTCCACTGAGTTCTTCGGGTAGGTTCAACTGATAGGCTACGGGGCCAATCCGTTTCACAATCTCAAACGGTCCCACATATCTAGGGTTTAGTTTTCCCGAAACGTATCACACCCTTCCAAGGTGACACTTTCAAAAGTACCTTGTCGCCAATTTGAAATTCCAACGGTCGGTGACGCTTATCAGCGTAACTCTTCTGTCGGTCACATGCTACTGCCATACGGTTATGGATTTGCACGATCTTCTCAGTCGTCTCGTGCATAAGTTCAGGACCGGTAAGTTGACTTTCTCCAACTTCCGCCCAACAAATTGGTGATCGACACTTACGCCCATACAGTGCCTCAAATGGAGCAGCTTTGATCGATGTGTGATAGCTATTATTGTAAGAAAACTCAACTAATGGTAAGTGAGTTTCCCAACTGCTGCCGAAATCAATCACGCAAGCGCGTAACATGTCTTCAAGGTCTGGATCGTACGCTCACTCTGGCCATCTGTTTGAGGATGATATGCCGTACTCATGTCTAACCGTGTACCCAATGCTTGTTATAATGATTGCCAGAAATGTGAAGTGAATCGAGCGTCACGATCAGATATAATGGAAATTGGCACACCGTGCTGAGAGACCATTTCCCTTAGGTATATACGAGTTAACTTCTTCATTCTATCGGTCTCTCTGATTGGTAAGAAGTATGCGGATTTTGTCAAACGATCTACAATCACCCAAATGGTATCGCATCCGCTGGGAGTTCGAGGTAGTTTCGTGATAAAGTCCATAGATATCTACTCCCACTTCCATACTAGAATTTCTGATTGTTGAAGTAAACCAGATGGTCTTTGATACTCTACTTTAACCTTAGAACATGTTAAACATCTACTTACATAGGTGGCGATATTAGCTTTGATGTTCGGCCACAGTAAATAACCTTCAGATCGTGATACATCTTGTCTGAACCCGGATGGATAGAATATCAAGACTTATGGGCTTCATCCATCACTAGTTCTCGTAGATTCCCATACAAAGGAACCCATATTCATTCCATAAAATACCAAACTTCGTCAGATTTGGTCTCTAGCTGCTTTTCCATGCCTCCCATGGACTCTACTTTGAGGTTCTTGTCCTTCAAGGCCTCAAGTTGTGCATTATGTATCTGATCGGGTAATCCAGTGTGGATGGTGAGTTGTAATGCTCGAACTCGCTTCGGCTTAGGTGTCTTCTTTCGACTTAAGGCATCGGCTACTACATTTGCCTTACCCGGATGATACTTAATCGCACAATCATAATCGTTTAACAACTCGACCCAGCAACGTTGTCTCATATTCAATTCCTTCTGTTTGAAGATATACTGAAGACTCTTGTGATCGGTATAAATGGTGCACTTAGTATCGTACAAGTAATGTCTCCATATCTTAAGGGCAAACACAACGGCTCCCAACTCTAAGTCGTGTGTCGTGTAGTTTTTTCTCATGAACTTTTAGCTGACGGGAGGCATATGCGATGACTTTCTCGCATTGCATTAGTACACACCCAAGACCTTGTCGCCCCAACTGTACGTGGTGCCTTTTTGAGTTAATATTATAAGTGGTTGAACGATCTTTGAAAACCCTTCGATAAATCGGCGGTAGTACCCGGCCAATCCAAGAAACTGTCGTACCTCCGTCGGAATCTTTGGCATAGCCCAATTCTTGATAGCTTCTATCTTTGTCGGGTCAACATGTATTCCCTTCTCATTGAACACATGACCCAAGAATTGGACTTCTCATATTTAGAAACCACACTTTGAAAACCTAGCATGTAATTGTTCTCGTTTCAGCAGCTCCAAGATCAGTCTAAGGTGTTCCTCATGTTCTTCCTTATTTTTTTGAATAAATAAGGATGTCATCGATGAAGATAATGAAGAACTTGTCCAAATAGGGTTTGCACACTCGGTTCATAAGATCCATGAAAACCGTTGGTGCATTGGTCAACCCAAATGGCATAACCAAAAACTCATAGTGGTCATACTAGTTAAGTCTTCTGGAAATACTTTCGGAAAGTCTCTGACAACTGGAATATCTTTAACACGCTTCTCATCCGCCTTCTTCTCTGTAATTAGTGCCAGTAGAGAGAAATCCCTTTTCTTGAGACATTTATGCACCTTCACGTTTGAGATGATGCCAACCATAACATCAACCCTGTCGTCTTCTACCGTAGGTATTCCATCACTAAGAAGAGGTAACTTAATTAGTTTGTTTCCACAAATGATCTATGTTTGGTTTTTTGACAACCAATCCATTTTGACCACAACATCGTAGCTACCATGGGTAATAGAAATCAGACTTATATCGGACGATTGTCTGGATAGACCTAGATTACAACTACCAAGCACATGGGTGGCGGTTATAGTTCTACCATCGGTAAATTTTATGGTAGGTTTTGGAAATTAAAATGGTAGGAACTACCTGTAGCAGTCCACTCAAGTTACCAGGCATGAAACTTCTATCGGTACTCGAATGGGATAATGCTGGAGCAGAACTACCATTTCTGCTGGTTTCTTATCTTCTTGAGCCTAAGGCGGTTTCCCTTTAATGCATAGGTTTTCTGCACTCATAACATCCTTTTTTGTGATTTTTGTGGCGCAGGAGACTTGGCCGGGATGTTCACACGATGGTTCTTGAAGGTATGGCCAAATTTCTCTGCAGTGCTCTCAAATGTTCTTATTGCACGAGTTATTGGGAGGGATAGTTGCACCTGTTGCTTATAATGGAGAGGCTGAGATATATTGGACGGGGTCGTCATAATGTCTTGCTTTTTGGTCCTACGCCAAGCGTAGTAAGCTAGAAAAATCCGATTGGAATCTCACCACCAGGGAGACAACAAATGTAACGTACGCTTAAACATGATATATATCAAATGAAATGAATACTAGAACGCTGAAATTACCAAGACTCTAAGTCTTAAGATCAATCCAATGAACAAGGACTACACGCGCCAAGAATATTATCACTTTATTGCAACTTTTGAAGATCTGGCACAATGTAGATAGATAGCGTTACACGAACACTGAAATGCTAAAAAGAGCACGTCTCATAGAGACTAGGGCTAATGTCATAACACGAATCTCATTAAGGCTCGGGGTAGATGAGAACTTTTATACTAGTAGAATGAAAGATTTGTTTGCATATCAATAGTGAGGTTTTATGAGAACCGAGAACTCATGTCTCCAAGTATAGAAATAAAAATTTGTACTGATTATGACCGTTATCACCCGATAGAGTTGCCAGAATTCTCATGCACGAAAAATTACAATTACGTGTGCACCCGTGATTCTAATTTGCTTTGCATGGTCACCCATGGTTCCTCCCATTCGAGATAACATACCTTGTCAAGTACCGAGTGTTATCAATGATAGAGGTATCAAAGATATATTTATTATACCAAGGGTCAAATAACTAAGGTTGTACAAGGATTCGGTTAAGATAACAACAGGGAATCAAGACGATTTGGCCTTTTCCCTTTGAAGCTCTAAGCGTCTACATGTCTAAGTCTGATCCTCTGATAGACTTTAAATCTCTTCAGTTGTCTCATATTTACTATACAGGCTAGTGAGGAAGATGGGGTATGTTAGAAGTATAAACAAGTGTGAAAGACTTGGAAGAGTAAGGTGTGTTGTTCTCTTTGTTTGTCGTCGTTAGGTTAGTCGTGCGTGTTAGAAAGGTTTTCCGTGTTCCAAAGTGGTAATATTAGGTTCAAGTCGACGTTGCTTCAACTCCGGGAGTGAAGGAACAGATGTAGATGTCGTAAGCAAGCGAGCGGGACTCTCTGCCCCTCTGTTAGTCGAGGATGATACAAGTGACATGGATAGTGCGGATAATGTTATGATCGTTCAGCAATGTAATGTTAGTATGCCGAGAGAATGTTCGTACAACAGTTGCAATCATGTAAGAGTGTCTGTGCAATACTAGTGTTGTGTCTAAGGCTATAGTCTAGATGCAAATGCAATCCTAGTTCTCTATAACCAGTGGCTCTGATACCAATCTGTCACACCCCCAATTTCCACGAACGGGATTTTACCGTTAGGCGTGTGACAAACCAGGATCTCAGACACGGTCATATCAAACGACACTATATGAATTTAAAATAAACGTTTGACTTCAATCAGAGTATAAGCATAAATGAAATAAACATCAGTGCGGAAGCGTAATATGAAATGTAACCAATGCTGAAAGTCTCAAAATACTATGTCAAAACAATGTTCGATGCAAAATAAATGAATTTGATGAATGCATGTCCTGAGTGCGTTCCTGAATTGTGTAACATGAGCTTAAGCGTTCCTGTGACCTGAGAAAACATGCTAAAGTGTGTCAACATAAAGTGGTGAGTTCACAGGTTTAATAACAGATAAAAATGTTTGTAACTGTTCGAATGGTAAAGTAATTAAAGCATATCGATAGGTAGCTAGCCTATAAACAAGTTACTTAGCGTTTCGAACCGAAGCTGACTGTTTGTATGTTTGTTGCCTTCCCATCACATCTCACTAGACAGTGACAAATGTTAGGTCAATAATGCACCCGTTTGACCTCCAATCAAGCTAGCGCGACTAGCACGGGCGGGGTTTGTCAAACCCAGTAGTACTACTCAGAATCATCTCGCTAATCCCATTACTAACGGTTCGAGAATGTAAGGACTTTTAAGTATGTTTGCACTAACTTAACAGGCGATATCAATAATACTAAAAACCATTTATAAATATGTTTGCATGTTTTCTCCCCCAAAAAGAAAGAATGTAAAATAGGGGCCGTGAAAACTCACCTCGAGTGTAGAGCAACAAGCAATTGAAACCACAAAAGATATGGTTTTCCGATTAACCTGAATGTACATTTAATATTCAATTAATATTAAATATAAATAATGTGATCGTACGGTTTCGCGTTTCACGACTCGGTTACGGTGTCGGTTATCACCATTTTCTCATTCACAAGCAACAAGGTCATACGCAACTCATAATATGCACAAAACTCAATTACTATCATGTATTCTTGACAATACATATAGGTACTCTATCCATTTTAATTGTATAACTTTATATAATAAAATCCATATTATATATTACATACAACACACACCTATAATATATAATACATATATTATAGATAACACACTTATAGTGTATTTTATATATCATTGACTTATGTTATAAATTACTCACACATCAAGAACCCGTACATATAATACTAGAATGCAAGATCACCAACCCATGTATATATTATGAACATATCATGCACCCACTAAAATAGGTTATATACATCATGCATACTCCACCTTGCACCACCTATACATGTATCATTGCCACCACAAACAACCTGCCTTGACTTACACACTCTTAACACATACATAAATACTCACAATCACACATGCATAATATAATAACACAACATAACCCCATACGCAAAAACCAAATAGCAATTATAACACACACTCATACGCATACCCACGTACGTGTAAAGTAGTACACACATAAGAAAGTTATGTAAACATGCATTACAAGTAATGCCCTTCATTTGACCATCACCCAACCACCCCCGCAAGAGCAGCCATTCACATGCATAAACACACACATTCACACACGGTGCACCAAACATTCATACGCATCGTAGCCATACCAAGCACGCACACACACCCGAACACGCTCGCAACCCTAAATACGTACACCACAACCGCATACATATATTGCAGCACACAAACGTATAGATACATATGCATTGCAAGCCCCGATCGAAGACCCGACCACATTGCAGAATATACATACATACATACATACATACATACATATATATATACACACACACACACATACATACATACTCAAAAACACATACACGAGGCACACGCATAACATAGAACACACGTGCTATCAACCCAAACATCATGACTCCAACACTCGCAATTATGAACGCACAATAGTTAACCCATAGCCGGTGATCCCGAACTGTAACAACAAGAACTCGTACGAATGACGGAGCAAAATACGTACCGGTTTGAGTGCGGTTGGCGGTTGCGGAATAGAGGCTGTGATGGCTACCGGTGGCTTACGGTTGTAGGTGGTGAAGTTGTCAGTGAGTCGCGCGGTTGCAGTGGGGCTGCCGGAGCAAAAGATGGCGGGTGAGGCTACTGAAAAACACTTTGCGCAGGGGAAGAAGCTTATGACGGCAGTTTAGGGTTCAATGGAGGAATATGGGAGGTTATGGGGTGAGGGAACGATGGGGGGATAATTTATACAAGGAGGTTATCAAGGTTTATTATTATTATATTATATGTACTAATAATAAAGGTTTATTATTATTATATTTACAAGTAACTAGTTAAGTTGATTATTATTATTACTATTATTATTTATTAGTTAGTTATAATATATAATATTAATAAGTGTCATTATCCAAGAAGAATAAATAAATAGATTGCTTTATTTTAAAATGTTAGAGAGTGGTATCGATGGTAACCTGAAATTACGGGGTGTCACAGCATATGCAACTTTATATATGTAACATCAAAAGTTACGTTGTTAATAACATTTCAAATTTTATATAAAGAACTAAACCTTACAAATCTGTGAGTTCGGATGAAGCTGTTGATAATACTCGAAAGTTTATTATTAAGACCACTAAAAATCATGTTCAAACATCGATAAAAATAAGCATGTCACAATCTCAAAACATAATTGTTAACAAATAGTTAACACACACACAAATTTGAAGCTTATAAATATTATATTTTAAAGTTGTAGGAGGAAGAAGAAATAGAAAAAACATAAAAGAATCGAAACCTTAAATGAGTTTTGAGGTTTTATACGTAATGTTTCGATGACTTGTACATTCTAAGTACAATCTCATTTTAAATTTAACTTACACCGAACGATAAATTAAAAGAAGCAAGTCGCAATGATATATTCAAATGTTTTAACTTTAAGTTTTAAAACCTAGAAGTGAAAAGGTAAAAAACTAAAGGAATAAATTGTACATATGTCTAAACTTAAGGGACTATAATGAAAAAATATCAATTCTATGCTAATAAATAAAAACAATTTCGAACACTTTTCATGATTCTACGTGATCCACTAATTGGTTTTCCCGCTTCTCCCTCTTCTTAATTATAAATACTATAATAGTTATTTATTAATTAATAACTATTTATAATTAAAATTTTAAATATATTAACTTTAAATTTTTAAATGTATAATACATGGGTTTATTCAATTCATATAATTATAATATTTAAGACATAACTTTTTATATTATAACCATGTAACAGTAAATTTATTTAACCCGTGTATTACACGACGAGATTGTAACCTAGTTTATACCATATAGCTAGAAGACAAGATAGAAAAAAAAATTATGCATAAAAAGTTGTAGCTTATGCTTGAATGATTTACTATATGGGTTTAAAGTAGACCTGGCAATCCCACCCACCTCTCTAAACTTGGGTGATTTGGACCTTGAATAAAAAGATAATAGGTTGGTTTGGGTTGGTTATTATTCAAGAGTAGTTGGGATGGACAAGTTAAATATAAATATAAAAGTAAGCAGGTCAGGATGGGTAGAAAACAAAACATAAACAGGTCAGGATGGGTTGATGATCATTGTATTTGTCCACCACCCTACGCATGAAACCAAATAATTCCATCCTCAACTCCATGACATGCAGTCAATGTTCTCATGGGGTTCACTAATCCAAGCTACCACATACCCGTAACATTACACCCCAAGATCTATGCAATTATCCATTTTATATTCCATGCATTTGTTTATTTCTTAGTTTATAAATGTTTTGTTTTATTTTCAAGATCATATAGCTCCTCGATAGGATAGTGTGTAACTTCCACTAACAACTATGTTTTGTAATTTTTTTATATTTCATTTAGCCATGCAATGAAAATACATGGAGAATTTAACCTATATTTGTTTACAAAATTTTTTAAGCATTTTAAAATTTAAACTCGTCTTGACCCATATAGGTGAGCATACACAACCGATAACGAAAAATAAGCAAAACCGAACCGAAATAACTGATTAGTACAGTTAAGACAGGCCTAAAACCTAACCATTCGGTTACAGTTTGGGTTTTCCTTCTTCCATAACCGAAATAACTGAAACTGAACCGAGATCTTTATTTTTATGTATTTTAAGTGTTTTCCATGTACTTTTATGCATTTGAAACATACTTTCAGTATTTTTATGCGCGGATGATGTTCAAATACTTCAAAACAACGAAACCAAGCTCCGTAACCAAGATGATATTCGAAAATAATCAAACGAAAACCACAAAACCGAACCGACACTCGGTTCGGTTTGCTTAAATTTCTATAAACGAACCATCGGTTTCGGTTTCGGTGGACTATAAACTCAAACCTAACCGACATTGCACACCCTACCTATACCATCTTGACCTATACCCATCTTGACCCTTACCCATGCTGACCTCTTAACTTAATTGATCCATTCTGACCAAAACCCATCTTGATCCAAACCCATTCTAACCTGTCAACCAACCCAATCCAACCCGCCCATTTTACCACCTATAGTTTAAAGTATACATAATAACCTTAGTATTTGGTACTAGAGATGCACAAACCGATTGGAACTTGAAACCGAGCCGAGTTTTAGTTAAAAAAGTCCAACCGGATTTGACTGGGTTCTAGATCGGGTTCAGCCCGGCTTCAAGTGGGGCAGAAGTAAAAAAAATCGGGTTATTGCGAGGTTAAACCCAGGTCAAGTTCGGCAAAGTCATCAGGTCGGGTCAAGTAACCGGATTTTCTTATTTAGTCCAAAGCATAATTTATATTTTTGTTATTTGTCCTTTTATTTTCAGCTTATTTGCGAAGCAATCGAACACACAAACGCATATTAACCTAACGACCACCGGTTACGAAGGTCCCTTCATCTCACAGGTTCTTCTTCTCCGTTTACTTCATGATGCTCTTTGTTATCGCTATTTTGTATCAGCTATTGTTATCATGATTTCATTTCTACATTTCAATCACCTCTCGTCTCATTTCACAATTAGGTTTTATCAATATCATCATCGTTTCATTTCTAGGTTAACTATTTCATCATTCGTAAGCTAGTTATTTGGTCATTGCCTATGCACGCCAACTGTTGTGAAAAATACAGTGAGATGATGACAACAGGAGTGAATTTGCAACTAATTACTCTGAATTTAGTGTAGTTTTTTTTTAATTGTTTGTTGATTGAGCTTGTTTTATGTGATTTAGGTGTTGAAGGCAGAGGGATGAGTGCTTTCAAGGCTTGCAAAGCTTGTGTTCCAATAGCTTGGAGCCCTAATCTGTACATAACACTGGTTAGGGGAATTCGGGGACCAGAAGACTTCACAGGCGCACGTTGGAAGCGATGCGTTAGGAAGTGTAAGGACTGTTATGAGGGAATACTCCTACTGTAGAGGAATGCTTCAACAGGTTCTCAAATTGTGCATTTGTGCATTTGTATTAGGGTTGTTTGGATGGATTTAGTAGATTGAGATTAATGATGTAAGTTATAATGTTTTTTCTTAGGTTAAAGATTGGTTGTTATTGAGACGGAAGAAATTTTAAGGCACGTAAACTCGTAAAGAGAAGGAAGCAAAGCATCGTGCCATCCGTCCACCGTTGGTTGTGAGCCATCTTCCTGCCCCTGCAAATGGGTCGTCTCAACAGGCTGCCTAATACTTTTTATGTAAGTGCCTTTTCTTGATTAGCCATTTTTTATTACATTTACGTATGTGTGTGTAAGTATATGTTTGCTCTTATACTTGCCTCAACCTAATTTATGCCTGATTCTTATTTTATAGCTTTATTGACGGAAATACGTTTAATTGTGTGAGTTACATAGATTTGAAAGAGTAGTTTTCTTAACTTGATAACCTAGAATGCAAACTATATGCACTATATTGGTTTTCTACCCTGCATTCATTGATGGAAGAAAGTGGTGAATATTTAACTTCAGGTTGTATTGGTGAAAATATATTCTATGGCTGTTAATTTGATTTCCTCTAAATGACTCAAAATTTAATTTAATGATATCAATTTTATGAAATTGTCATATGAGCATTATAGTTGGAGTGATTAAAGGAAAGTAGAAAATATATATGAAATCACTTGTTGAGTTATAGGAGTTCATTGATTCAAATTTATGGGTTTTACATTGTCCTTGTGCTTGGATATGTCCCCTCCCCCTTTTCCTGTAACTATTTCTGTGTATAGTTGTTTGTTTTAATCAATCTAGGGTTTCTTTTGGGTATTCAAGGCGTATTTAGAGCGGATATGGCAAATGCAGCCCCGGTTATTTATCTGGTTTCTGGCGCGGATATGCATATTAGTTGAGGTATGCATAAATCATGATGTGGAGGAAAACTATTCCGTTTGTTGTTGGCATATTTTTTATCCTGAAACTCAAAAAGTATTAGGTAGTTTATATTATTAACCTTAGCTAATCTGAAGAAGATTATCCCATTTAAATATTTAGCAGTCACGGAATTCTATTTTTCTGGATAGTTAAAGCAAATATGTGTCTTGGGCTAACAGCAGTTGTGCAAACTAACCGTGTATGGAATCAATATTGCAATCAATATACATACTTCTGCATCCAAAAAACTTATGAACGACATAATCTTTTAAATAAATAGCAGGATCACACTGGTTCTTAGCTGCATTCTTAAGTCTTTTTGTGTGTGTGAATCCCTCTAAACCAATATCAGAAAATATAGAACCTATTATCATTTATATGTTTGGTAAATTTGGAGTATTATGCCTCAAATATGTGATGATAGACTACGAATTACATAAAATATAAAAAGTAGACTATAAATAACTAAAGTACATAAATATGTTGCATATTTATGATGAATCACAAAAGAAATACAATCTTTCAATATTTTACAAAATATAACAGCAATTATCTAAGACCAAAATAATATATTCACTAAGCTTCTTCCTTCCCACCAGTGGTTCCTCTTTACCTCAGTATCATCAACCATCTCATATTAATTGTGTTCCATTTTCAGTATCTTTTTTCTCACCATCACCACCTCCAGTATAATTCTGCATTATACCGTGTCTAGATGCCAAAACCAAAAATACCAGAAAATTAATAACTCCCAGGATCGCAAGCAGCCAATAGAAGTTCTCCAGTTTACCCCCGTTCAAGTTATTCGGTAACCAACTCCCGTTCGTGGCCATGTCAGTTAACGACACTAAACACTACTCAAAAAATAACCCGTAGCCAAAGTACTCAAAAACAGACCCGTACTCATTGATTTCATTCTTTCGGGTGCTTCTCTGATGAAGAACTCAAGTTGTCCGACATAAGCAAAAGCTCTCACCCGCACCAATCAAAAAGAATTGCGGGACCAACCAAAATGCCGAAATTTTCATCTTTTCATCTATGTGCATTTCCCGCCTTCTTTTCTCAACAATCCCAGAAGCAACCATTCCTACAACAGAGAAGACAAGACCGATTCCAACTCTTTGTAAACTGCTGAGTCCATTTGGGTCATGGGTTATCTTCCGGGCTAAACGGACAACGACCCGTTCGTTAAGAGATGTAATAAGAGAATCGATAAATAAGAAACCGAAAATGAGCCTGCGGGTATGGTAAAGCCTGCTACTTTCCGGTTCATGAGTGTAGCTTGCTCGATAGTAAATGTGTTCATTTGAGAGTAGACTGTCCAAAAGAGGATACATGTTGACCAAATTGGGATTAGACTTATGACCAATTTGACTTCTTCAATTGTGTTACTGTTGAAACTATCCAAGGATTATTTCTATTTTCTTCTGAATTGCATAATCATGTAGTATTGCAGCTTTATCAAGAGCCCTGTAGCACCCATTATATATAAGAAAATGGTAGTTAGTAGTCAGTTGGCTTCAAAAAATAGTACGAAGTATCTAGAAGCATATGGACTATTGTTAAGTTCCATTCACTTTATTATTAACCTACAAGTCTTTTACACAAAATTGTTTTGTGTTCCGGCTCACGTCGATCGTTTCAACATGTTATAAAAATTTTATACATTATGATTTGTTACCCAACTAACTCTTTTACATACAGCTTACAGGTGTCTATAGTGTAAACACATTTCAGGAACTAGAAAGGTAATTATGCATTTATACTTAGTTACTTACTTGAATTTATTCGTGTGTGGGACTTTTGAGTTGCTATATCCATTCAAGAACCCTGGGTTTGCAGGGTACGCTTGTCTCCTATTCTTTATAGCCAAAAACACCACTCTCCATATAACCGTTAACGGCTCCCTTGTGGTTTCTTATACCGATATAAAGTAGTACCACACAACAACACAGCAACAGCAAGGATCATAGTACCCGCTGATATCCCATACCCCCATCCTCTACCCACGTTATCTTGTATATACACCAAAACCGTCACGCAAATAGAGACCCAAGACTAATACAAAAATAAAACCGACTGAAAAGTAGACCATTGCCTTTTCTTCCTTTGGGTCAGAGGTATCAAACTGGTCCGATCCGAAACCTGAAACATTCGATTTGATGCCCCGCCACCTAATGCTATTGTGTAAAGAGCCGCATAAAGAAGCGCGAGTTGACTTCCGCTAGCTTGTATGCATTGCTCTTTTCTTGGGTGGTCACAGTGTGGTGGTTTCATGCTTGGGATTGTTGTTGCTATGGTCAATAGTGTTACCCCCTGTTTTATCATTGAAACTCAGGGTACATAATTACATTCTTGTATGTATATTTTATAGGGTTAATTGCGTGGTGTATAACGACAATATCGCTTTGTTGCTAACATAGCTCACCGGCAAACTACGAGTGTTAGTTTGATGGTTGAACCTGACGTAGAGCTTGAAATTTGACACATCCAAACACGACAAGAACTCAAAAATCATGTAAGATGCATGAACTAGAAGACGACATGAGTTTCAAGTTTTCGCGGGTTAAGATGAGCACAATTTATTTAACCAGAAAAAATATTTTATAAGTTTAAATTCGTACTCTAAAATATAATCACCAAATATATGAATGTGTAATAAAATAATTTATCACTAAATTATAAAATCTCATACTAAATCTCTTTTATTTTGAAAATATCACCCATTGAATTTATTTGACATAAAACGGTATTTTTTAAAACCTTATGAAAGTAAACGTGCCAATCATGAATTCACCATGTCGACACGAGCTCGATTGATTGTGGATTCGCTAAACGTGCTTGTGGTTCGATTGAAACAAGCCAGCATCACCTTTGACTGAACTTGAACTCTTGAATTTTATGTTAGATTCATGTCGTGAGGATTGCATTTCTAAAATTGTGATTTTATCTAGTAGACATTAATTTTAAGATGGATATAGTAAGTTTGTTCTTCTTGCTCGAATTATCATTTTGTGGTCATAAAGTTTCTCACTTAAATGGCAACAAATGACAGTCGTAGCAAAAAGATTTAGTTGGGTACCCAAATTATGCAATTGTTGTGAACCATGCAATTAACCCTTTTAATTTTAATATCAAAACTGATGCCAATGGACAACCTAATTCCCACCAAATGTTAGTCATCATGAGAACAGGAAGAAATGAAAAATTTGTAATTCTACCTAATTAGGCAAAGATGTGATATGACCAGTGCACATATGGATGCAAAGATAGCAATTGTCAAGTAGCGACCGAGTCTAGCATCGGCAAGAATCCTCCGAACAAGGCTAAAATGTTGAGAGCACCCATGAAGTTCGTCCTGTGTTTGCAGATTTTGATGACGAAAGATGCAATTCTCCAACCAAATACGTCACCAGATTCATCGATATCCCCATCACACATATCTTTCAGACAGCTCGGTTCCTACAAAAATACACATGTCAAAAATGGTTCATTCTGGTTCTCATCGTTAAAAAAAAGAACGTGTATACATTAAATTTGTGTATGAATACCTAAGAAAGCCCAGCTGCAAGCCAACCACCCGTTTTCGAGTTGTCAGCGGATTTCCTTTGTAATCAACTGCGTCATCTTTATCGGTTTTTGAAACAGCCAAAACCTGTTTAAAAGAAAGGTTAATAATCAAAGCATCAATGACAATATGATATTAGATGAATATATAAATGCTTGCTTGAAGAGAAGAATACCATTTTTGGTGTGTGTGTGTGTGTGTGTGTGTTTTGTGTGGTGTTTTTTGTGTTTTTGTGTGTGGAGAGATAGATGTAGGTGAGCTCTAAGAATATCTTATAATATAGAGGGAATGTGTGGGACAAATGTAAAAGAAGGTAGGGGAAAAGTAAGTTATATGATGGAAGATATTATCAAAAGGTCTCTCCTAAATCTTTGGTGGAGGATCCTGTTCAAGTTCTCTAATCCTCTATGACATGAACAAATGCCCACAAGTATCTTAACATGTTCTTTCAGGTTCATTTCGCTCGGGTATTTAACGTCGAAGATAGCTTCTTAACACGCGGTATTGACGGTTTGCTGACTAGGATATTATGTGAAGTAAGTGGTGGTGAATTTGAGTTCATAAGTGGTTGGATTTGAATATGATGGATTGATTGGTGGCTTATCATCTTCCTTCTTGTGGCTTATGATGGTTAAAAATAATCTTGTGGTTATGCTGGTTACACCTATAATGAAGGTTGGAATGTTTTTGAGATATTGGAGTATGGGACCCCATGTTACATTGCAAAATTGGATCCAATCTCTCAGATGAACCAACCACTAGGCCCTCTGGATTTTTGTCATTTGCATGATGAACATGTGGTTTCATGTGAGAATTGTACTATTTTTGATTAGCCATATATTCTGATCCATAGCCACTCATTATCCACAACAAAGTATTTACTTTTAGTTGATGTGAATGTCATTTTTTTAATTTGCTAGTTTAATTTCATGGTGTTGCACGATAAGTTGTTCGTTAGATTTGCGGTGTTATACGATAAGTTGTTACTTTAGATTCACGCTGTTACACAATAAGTTGATTCATGTTGTTGCACGATAAGTTTTGATTGATGACCAAATGTGTTTTATAGCATCGCCGGTCACCACAAATACGAATAATAAAGCTTTTATTTTCGGCTCAATGTGATGCATGTACCAAATTTAATACAATAATAATACGTAAGCGTTCAAAATTTTGCTTCCTTTTGATTAATGATACACACGGAGGGCTCCATTTCCTCTAAATAAAAGTATAAACATGCTTATGTGACAATTTTTTTAAAAAATTTGGTTACTTAAACGACATTACTGAAAGTCACAGCGCACCATCCCCTCCTCACCCAACCCCATCTAATGCCAATATGAACCATGGGTTCGGTAGTTTATGGGTGTTTGATTAGTTTTGGTTGAGGTTTAGGGTTTAAGGTAATTTATTATCATCATTTTAGTGTTTTTTTTTAATCTTAAAAAGAAAAAGCTACATAGTTTGCCCATTTCATTCTATGTGAAATATGTGATACATGTAAGATTTGTTTTTCATTTCATTTTATCCGAACTCTACTATCGCGTGGATTTTATAGCATATTTTTGTTTATGTCGAAACAAATTGATTTATATTCAAAGTAGCGTAAATCTAAAATTTCATTTTTTTATATATATACTAGTTGGTAACATACGCGTACTATCTCACCCGCTCAAAATCCTATCATTTATATTTTAAACTTTATCTATGTGGCATATATTAATAAAATTCATATACTAAGTATATATAAAGACTCTACCGAGACAAAAGATGGCTGTTTAAGAACCTCAAGAACGTAGAGGAGGTAGGATTGGCAATTGGTCAGATCTAGTATGGATCGTATATGGACGATAGTTGGGAGTCGGCGACTCTCCTAGGTTCCCTTATCGGGGATCCCTGGGAAAAGGATCAAGTTGGCCGTTGCGAACAGCTTGATGCACCATCTCCCTTCAACCCTTTGAGTGAAATACGGTAAAAGAAGGAAAATCCATGACCGATCCCATTGTTCTAAATTCTGCCTTATTCTATGAGATCTAGAAGCATTTCTGCAACTTTATCTTCCTCCATTTCCCTAAC
>JABSNV010000463.1:0-98177 GCA_024085815.1 Flaveria linearis
TTCGGCTTGAGTGCAAGACATGAGTTTGAGTCCTTGTGATGATTTCTCGCCGAACACTTTCAAAGTATCCCCGGATGGTAACGGTATTCGAATACACTTCTCAAAACATACGATCTCAGCATGATGTTGACTAGCCAATCCATTCCAATGATGAGTCGAAGCTTCCGAGTTTCATAGGAATAAGATAAAGGGAATTCGTGCTCGTTAAAGCTTATGATGCAATCACGTATTATGACATCACGACAATAGGTTTTCCATCGACGCTTCGACCGTGTGTAGGGTCCTTTCCAGATTAGTACGTGATTTAGAAAGTACGGGCTTCGAATTCTAACGACACGAAACTCTATCCGCACCCGAATCAAATAATACGGATGCATAATGATTTTTACAAGATACATACCTGTTCGGTTAAAAAAAATTTATTATTGTACGATGATTACAAGATGGAAACATCAATAATACAAGAAATGATTCAAACGGGGTTCTTCGTCGTACCATTCACAACGTCATTGCATGACTTGTGCTGGTTGGCGGTGATATTGAAAGCCCTTCCACGAGCTGGTGGCACGTTGCCCGCATTGCTGAGGGGTTGCGGCGAATAATACCAGGCTCGCCACAGTTGTAACAGGTTCGGTTGGCAAGCATTGCAGCGGTGTTTGGTGCACGTAGACAAGTAGTCACCAAATGACCATACTTTCCACACAACGAGCAGAAGATTCGGCATGGAACGTTACCCGCATGATGGTACTTGCACGTGTTACACATTGGCAGAGAACCCGTATAAACTTTAGCCATAGGAGCTTGATTTGCCACCACCATTTGTTTTTGAGGAGCATTTGGAGTGGTCACGCGTAGTTGCGTGTGTGGCGTGAACTTACGCTTCTTGCTTTGGGAAGACGACTCAGCCCTTACCTCCTTTGTGCCTCGGTTGTCGCCTTCGCAGTAGACTTTGAACCCTTTGCCGACATTGTGCCAGCTCTAATATGATTCTCAGTGAGCTGCGCTTGATAGTATTGCCTCCTAAACGTCCAGTTGTGGGTCGGCTACCCACCACAGGCATCTTGAATTTGGGTGGTACACCCTTTATGAACTTCTCGATGTTGCGGGGGACAGTGTCAACCATATGGGGCAATAGTAGACTAACTCGATGGCCTAGTGAGTAGGCCAATGATCACCACCATCTTGCTTCAAGTTCAGAATTTCTTCCACTTTTGTAATTCACTTCTCGGGCAAAACTTCGCGATGGCGATGTTCTTGAATTCATCCTAAGAGAGTGCCGAAATAGCATTAGCTCCTCGTTTCTCTTCTCGCTATTCCACCAGGTAGTGCCTTTTTTGGAGCATACTAGTGGCATAACGGACTTTGAGTGCCTCGGGACACTCACAATTTGCGAAAGTGTTCTCCATGCCTTCGAACCACTCAAGAAGACCAGTGGCTCCTTCCTTGCCACTAAAGTTGGTGGTTGCACGAGTTGAAGTGTTTGAAGGTGCAAGTACGGTCGTATCCCGTTTCGGCTGTTGCTATTCTCCTTGAGCACCGTTGTGTTCCATGGTGTGTTTGTTTGTTGCTATTAGCCATCATGGTGCTATTAAGTTCAGCAACCATGGTTGGGAGCACAGCAGCCATTTGTTTGGCGAACAATGCGCCAGCTTGCGGTCGGAACTTCCACGCTTTCCATGATGACGAGACATGCTGGAATACAAAAATGAGCTAATTACGGGAGTGAAGATAACAAAGGAAAAGGATATTAGTTTAGACAAAGGTAAGCTAAAGGTTGTAGGTACACGGAATGATTCCATTTGGTAAAACGCATTACAATTTGGAACGTGGACACGTCAAAAAGTTGGACTCATTTGCCTTAAGAGATTTGTGTATGTGCCATAGTTTATCACTCATCCCAGAAATCCCAGGTAAGCGTAACTGGTCCCGTAGGATATTGCGAAACGCGTGCCTTAGCCGAAGGCTTTTTTTGCCAGGAAATCCGAAGACAGGTGTCTATGTGTCACACAATTTCTTAGTTCAGAAATCAAAACTTGAGAGATTTATATAGATTAGACATAACGTCTAAAGATCAAGTCATAAGCCTAGTAACGAATTCCACGTGTGTCTGTCACCACCCGACCGACGGCGGAATCATCGGAGCGGACGAGGGAATGATTGATTGTTCATAACACATGGTTGTCTAATAGTGGAAATAATATTAAAATCAGATTACATGATAATATAAGTTCAATACACAAATACAACAATTGAAACCACAAATAGTAACTGTCTTTTATTTTAACTAAGTCCGGGTCTTAAATGAGCAGGTAGAAGTCCACTATCTTGCTTAACCTGAAATCATGTGAGAAAATAAAGTCAGCTAACGAATTAGCTGGTGAGTAGTCATAGTTTTGGAATATCATATAGATTGATTGATTGATTGAGAATAATCCAATTCACAAGGTAACTTAAGACTTATATTGCAATAGTAAACATATAGATAAACTGACACAATAACAACCCTTGCTGGACACTTGCAAATAATAGACTCCACACATACACCATAGTTTAACTCCTGCCTCTGGCACAATCACCACTCGACTATTCATATGGGGTGGGTTATCCAAACCAGTAGATCTACATTGTTGCCAGGATTGATTGATTGATTGAATTAGGGTTTTATTGTCGTCCAGTTTAGCATAGTATGTTCGTAGTTGCAAGTAATAACATAACCTGTCTTGATTGAATTTAGAATGAAACAACAATAGAATATCATGATTGAATATATTGTATCACATGATTTTCCCCCAAATAGGAAATGATATAAAAAGGGGATATGAATACTCACTTGATTGATGAGATTGAATTTGGACGTGATAGTTTAGACACCCGATTTCCTTATTGATTAACCTAAGGAACGGTGCCTTGAATTAGACTAATAATAATGTGAGAAATGGGGAATAGGTTGGGTTTCCGTTGAGATGGGTTTTGAATGGTAGTTTAAATAAACTAATTTTATTTCATTTGTTTGTCTTGAAATATAATAAATTCATTTCAAGTAATTATATAGAAATAAATCTACCAATATACTTGAACATTTGATTGATTGTTAAAGTGCAGGAAGAATAAATAATAATTTTTATTAATTAATCATATGATAATCAATTAAAATTCTAATTATTTAGTGACTCAAAAGTGATAAAAATAATTTGGAAGGATCTAGGTTGTTTTTAGTGATTTTATAAATTATCAACCTATAATATTAAAGTTTAAAATTAAAGAATGAAAATAATAATTATTATAAGTAAATAATTATTGGTCAAAGGAATAATTCATCTAAAAATAAATTTGTTCGTTTTTGAACAATTAAAACGTTTTATGTTTTATAAAGAAATAATAGTTTTAAAATAGATTATATTGTTTATATTGTTTTATTGTTATTGTTTTATAAAATTTAAGAAAAATTGCAGAAGATGATTTTGATGTTTTAAAAAAAAAAGTTTATAAAAATGATTTTTATAGTTTTAAGAATTTTTTTGTATTTATAAAGGCTTAAACAAAGCAAAAAAAATGTTTGAGGTTGCCCGGGTTCGAAACCCGGGACCTCCAGTATGTATTGTGAGTACAGAACCATCAAACCAAGGGCCGTGCCGCGATAGAGTTCTGTTTAAATTCTTTTTAACCATCGATCACAGAAACCCCAGATCGATTTGAGCCCTAGTTCGAATCCGGGCCAAATCGAAGTTCAATTTGATTTCGATAGTATCTGTAATCATAGGGGTTTCATTTCCCGTGTATAATCGCATATGTGTATATGTTTAATACCTTGTATATGATTGGATTGGTGTTGAATCATCGATGAACAGACCGCGACAAGGTGATGATCGGATGATGCTCAAATGACGTTTTAATCAAATTAAATGGGTAGGAAGCTTTAGATGTTGATCGAGATCAAATGCTCCTTATCAATTTCAGTTAAAATCGAGCGGAGATGGGTTTTAGTAATGTTGCAGGTCGCGGTTTAAGAGTAATCGAACGGGGTGTTTGAGTTTGTTTGAATGAAAGTGAGAATGGGAGTTGTTTAGAAACTGAGTTATGGTGGTTCATTCGTTTAATTTGTTTAAACGCGGTGTTAGTGCGATCTGTGGACTGACAAAAGTCCGACAACGCGTGGCTCGGGTTCTACACCGCATGCGTTTCGAATTTGGAATTGTTTGTGGGCACGCGTTCGAATCTCCCACATGAATGTGTCGGAGTGAGTGTCTGTTTGGTCAGAAAACGCGTGGTCTCGGCTTTTGAAGCTCGCCGGAGGTCACCGGAGGTGTGGCCGGAGAACAGGGCGCGACGGGGGGAGGCTGGGATTAAAAGAAATTACATTTGGCCCTTGTGGTTTGGTTGTTATCTTTGTGTTTAAAAGTTTCAGCAACAAGTTTTAAAAATTACCAAAACCCCTGGACCTTATTATTGTATTATTATTATTGTTATTATATTTATTATTATTATTATTATTATTATTATTATATTATTATTTTTATTATATATTATTATACCATATATTATATATTATTATTATTATTATACTATTATTATTATATTATTATTATTATTATTATTATTATTATTATATTCGTATTTTTGTTTTTCGGATCAACATCGAACAAAATCAACTTTATAAAAAAAACGAAATGTTACAGTCTCCCCTGCTTTAGGAAATTTCGTCCCGAAATTTTAAATCACTAGGAGGCTGAATCGAAAAGTTGAGGTACTTGGACTTCATTTGGTCCTCACGTTCCCAGGTGAACTCTGGTCCACGTTTAGACTCCCAACGAACTTTGACAATGGTATTCGGCTACGTTTGAGTTGTTTGACTTCCCGATCCATAATTTCCACAGGTTTCTCAATAAAGTGCATAGATTCATCAATCTGGACTTCGTCGAGTGGAATGTGGAGATTTTCATCGGCAAGACATTTCTTGAGATTTGAAACATGAAACGTTGGTGTATATTGCTGAGTTCTTGGGGTAGTTCAAGCTTGTAGGCCACTTTCCCAATTCGCTCGAGCACTTTGAATGGACCCACGTAACGAGGTGCTAGCTTCCCTTTCTTTCCAAAGCGAATCACTCCCTTCCAAGGTGATACCTTAAGAAGTACGAGATCACCGACATTGTATTCCATGGGCTTACGTCTTTTATCAGCATAATGCTTTTGACGATTCCTAGCAGCCACCAAGTTATCACGGATCTTATGAATTTTGTCTGTTGTTTCTTGTATCAATTCCGGACCAGTAATCTGTGATTCACCAACTTCAGACCAGCAGATGGGAGATCGACACTTTCGGCCATACAAGGCCTCAAATGGTGCCATCTGGATGCTGGTATGGTAACTGTTATTGTAAGAGAATTCGATCAACGGAAGATGAGAATCCCACGATCCACTGAAATCAATGACACAAGCCGGAGCATATCCTCGAGGGTTTGTATCGTTCTTTCAGTCTGACCGTCGGTTTGCGGGTGATAGGCTGTGCTAAGATTTAGTTGAGTCCCAAGGGCTGATTGAAGACTTTTCCAGAAATGAGAGATGAAACGACCATCGCGATCAGAGATAATATCTAAAGGTACACCATGCCGACTGACTATTTCATTGATGTAGATGCGAGCCAATTTCTCGACTCGATAATCTTCCCGAATTGGAATGAAATGAGCCGACTTAGTCAATCGATCAATGATAACCCAGATACTATCGTGACCACTAGCGGTACGAGGCAGCTTGGTGATGAAATCCATGGATATGCTTTCCCACTTCCATAATGGAACCTCGGGTTGTACGAGTAATCCAGAGGGACGTTGATGCTCGGCTTTGACTTTGGAACATGTGAGGCATTTAGATACATACAAGGCTATATCCTTCTTCATGCCGGGCCACCAATATTGGTTCCGAAGATTCATGAACATCTTATCTGCTCCCGGATGAATAGAATAACGAGCCTTATGAGCCTCATCCATGATGGTTGTTCGAAGATTATCGCGATTCGGAATCCAAAGTCGATTTAGAAAGTACAGTAGTCCGTCCGACTTGATTTCCAATTGGAGTTCAGCACCGCATGACATTTCCTCATACATGTTGCCCTCGGTGACTGATTCGTGTTGAGCTTCGAGTATACGGGTCAAGAGGTCGGTTTGGATGGTAACACTTTGAAGCATAACTTGACCCTTACGACTTAATGCATCGGCTACGACATTAGCTTTACCGGGGTGGTAACGAATCTCACAGTCGTAGTCATTGAGTAGTTCGACCCATCGTCGTTGCCTCATGTTAAGCTCCTTCTGGTTGAAGATGTACTGGAGACTCTTATGATCGGTGAATACAACACATTAGTGCCATAGAGATAGTGTCTCCAGATTTTGAGTGCGAATACGACAGCACCAATTCAAGATCGTGCGTCGTATAATTTTTCTCATGAATCTTCAATTGTCTTGAGGCATAAGCTATAACTTTGCCTCGCTGCATGAGAACGCACCCTAGACTTGTTTTGAAGCGTCACAATAGACAACAAAGTCGTCGTTTCCATCAGGAAGTGTTAGAATCGGCGCCTCACACAACTTTTGCTTGAGGGTTTGAAATGTTTTCTTGATCAGGCCCCCAAGAAAAAGGCTTATCCTGTGGGTCAAAGCAGTGAGTGGCACAGCATCTTAGAGAAGTTAGGAATAAAACGTCGATAATATCCGGCTAGTCCAAGAAATGAACGAACCTCTGTAGGAGTCTTAGGTTCTCCCCATTTCTTTACTGCCTCGATCTTTGCGGGATCAACGTGAATTCCTTTGCTGTTTACTATGTGACCAAGAAATTGAACCTCATTAAGCCAGAATTCACACTTTGAGAATTTGGCGTAGAGTTTCTCTTCCTCAGAAGTTCGAGTATTAGACGAAGGTGGTTCTCGTGATCGGATTGGATTGGAGTATATCAAGATATCGTCGATGAATACGATCACGAATTTGTCTAGGTATGGTCGGCACACGCGATTCATTAAATCCATGAATACTGCCGGTGCGTTGGTTAACCCGAATGGCATCACTGTAAACTCGTAATGGCCATATCTCGTTCGGAAAGCGGTTTTTGGAATATCATCATCGTGCACACGGAGTTGGTGATAACCAGAACGAAGATCGATCTTTGAGAAATGAGTGGCTCCTTGAAGCTGATCAAACAGATCGTCGATTCTGGGTAATGGGTAACGGTTCTTGATTGTGAGTTTGTTGAGTTCTCGATAGTCGATACACATACGAAAAGAACCATCCTTTTTCTTCACGAATAAGACTGGAGCTCCCCATGGTGATGAGCTCGGGCGAATGAATCCTTTGTCTGACAGTTCTTGCAATTGGCTAGCAAGTTCTTGCATTTCGGAAGGCGCGAGACGATAAGGTGATTTTGCCACGGGAGTTGCACCAGGCACAAGGTCGATCCTGAATTCAACTTGACGAACGGGAGGAAGACCGGTTAGGTCTTCGGGAAAGACTTCGGGAAATTCTCGAATAACCGGAATGTCTTCAATCTTCTTAGGGTTCTTATCCGTTTTCACGATATGAGCTAAGAAAGCCACGTAATGCTTGCGGAGGTACTTTTGGCTTTAGTGCAAGTCATGAGTTTAAGTCCTTTGGAAGACTTTTCCCCGTAAATATTAAGACACTTCCAGATGCGCGAGGGATCCGGATGATTTTCTCGAAACAGACGACTTCAGCATGGTTCTTTGACAACCAATCCATGCCTATAATGACGTCAAAACTTCCAAGTGGCATCGGTATAAGATCGACAGGGAATTCGTGTTCACTAAGTTTAAGGGTACAATTTTGGATGACAGAATCAATTGTGACGGATTTTCCATCAGCTATTTCTACTGTAAACGGTTTCCCTAACTTAGTTCGGGTATTAACAAGCAAAGGTTCAAATTCTAAGGATACAAAACTTTTATCGGCACCGGTATCAAATAAAATTGAAGCATATTGATGATCGATTAGGAACGTACCATTCACCACATCATTGGCAGCCTGAGCTTGTTGGGCATTGATGTTAAAAGCACGCCCTTGTGCTGCGGGTACGGCATTAACGAGCTGAGGACCTCGGTTACGGAAATGAGTTAGATCACCGCATTGATAACATGCACGAACTTGAGCAATTGCAGGAGGGTTTTGTTGGACTGGCGCATTTACCAATACCTTAGCAGCATTCCTGCATATGTTGAATGTATGGCCCAAAACAACCACAACTGGTGCACTGATGACACTTAGCACCAGTAGGATGATGATACTTGCAGATATTGCTTGTGGAAAACGGCCCGGTGTATGGTTTGTTTCTTTCTTTGTTGGGGCTTGATTATTCATGTTGGTTGATAGGTCGGTGCGACTTGGTTGATTGGAACAGCAGGGGTAACTACAGCAAAGTTTTGAGAGTTAGCCTTCCTCTTCCGTTCCTGGAAGTTTTTCTTGTCTTCCTTGGTTGTTTCAGTAGAAGACTTCTCCATTTTCTTCTTGTCACCCTTCGGTCAGGTACCGGCCTTGACATGTTGTCGGTTACTGAGCTGCTAGACGGATAGCATCTGCCAAGTTAGTAGGGTTCCTACCCCACACGGTAATCCTGAATTTGCATAGGAAGACCACCTTGTACTTCTCGATAGCTCGATGAGAGATGAGGGAGTAACTAGATGAGGAACCAGAAGACTCAACTCGTGAAAACGGGTGGTGTAAACCAGATTCTCGCCGCTTTCCTGAGCCAAATCCCAGAATTCAGTTCTAGTCTTTTGATTTCATTTCGTGGGCAGAATTCTCGTGTCATGAGTTCCTTTACTTCAGCCCACGTCAATGCCAAGGCAGCATCATGCCACGGGTTCGTTTCTCTCCCCCTTTTCCACCAAGTGAGTGCGCGTTTCTGGAGAACACTTGTGGCATACCGGACTTTTAGATTTTCAGGGCATTCGCTGTTTAGGAAGGTGTTCTCGATGCTTTCGAACCACTGTAGTAATCCGGTAGCTCCTTCAGTTCCACTGAACTTAGTGGGGTTGCAAGAACTGAAATGTTTGTAGGTACAAGTTGGGGAGGGTTTTGGTGCAGTTGGGTTTGATCAGTATTGTTGCCTTGGTTCAAATGGGTAAGCAGAGTTGGGATAACAGCAGCAACTTCACGTGCTACCATAGTAGCAATCTTGCGGCCAGAGTTTCTAGATCGTGAACGGATTTGACGAGAAGCCATTCTGTATATATGGAAAGAAGAAACCTCTATGAGAACGGGTAATTGGTTTTTAAAAACTTTTTCAAAATAATAAAATCGTAATGAGATTGTTTAGAATAACAATGAGAGGTTAGGAGTGTAAACGTTCGGTTCGCAAACCAAAGCGAATACGTTGACTTATCAAAGTATTTGTATCCAGCACGAGGACATGCGTACCATAAGCGAATACTCATCTCGAGGGTTCCCAGGTAAGGTAATCAAGTGTATGAAATACCTTGCCTAGACAGAACACCTTAGATACAGGTATCCCACTCTTCCAGCATTGCATGTTCTCGGTCATGTGACACGGACTTTGACGAGATTTGAAAACCATGAATAACAATCGAGTTTTGGAGTTTGAAATCACTTGAATTGGCACACAATGCCTTAGAATATGAGTTAAGATTCGTTGTATATTGATAGATTCAGTATAAAGAAGAATCACTTAAGGCAGATAATCACATAATTAAGTATAAACATGTAAGGCACATAAAATCCTGTCTAAGCATATAAATACATGAGAGGACTCATGTGTAAAGGTACTTAGTTAGTCTAGGTCATTCCATTTCTAATAACCTAATTCCCTATAACCATGGCTCTGATACCAATCTGTCACACCCCGACCGACGGCGGAATCATCGGAGCGGACGAGGGATGATTGATTGTTCATACACATGGTTGTCTAATAGTGGAAATAATATTAAAATCATTACATGATAATATAAGTTCAACATACACAAATACAAACAATTGAAACCACAAATAGTAACTGTCTTTTATTTTAACTAAGTCCGGGTCTTAAATGAGCAGGTAGAAGTCCACTATCTTGCTTAACCTGAAATCATGTGAGAAAATAAAGTCAGCTAACGAATTAGCTGGTGAGTAGTCATATTTTTGAATATACATATAGATTGATTGATTGATTGAGAATAATCCAATTCACAAGGTAACATTAAGACTTAATATTGCAATAGTAAAACATATAGATAACTGACACAATAACACCCCTTGACTGGACACTTGCAAATAATAGACTCCACACATACACCATAGTTTAACTCCTGCCTCTGGCACAATCACCACTCGACTATTCATATGGGGTGGGTTATCCAAACCAGTAGATCTACATTGTTGCCAGGATTGATTGATTGATTGAATTAGGGTTTTATTGTCGTCCAGTTTAGCATAGTATGTTCACGTAGTGCAAGTAATAACATAACCTGTCTTGAATTGAATTTAGAATAAAACAACAAATAATTCATGATTGAATATATTGTATCACATGATTTCCCCCAAATAGGAAATGATATAAAAAGGGGATATGAATACTCACTTGATTGATGAGATTTGAATTTGGACGTGATAGTTTAGACACCTACGATTTCCTTATGATTAACCTAAGGAACGGTGCCTTGAATTAGAATAATAATAATGGAGAAATGGGGAATAGGTTGGGTTTCCGTTGAGATTGGGTTTTGAATGGTAGTTTAAATAAACAATTTTATTTCATTTGTTTGTCTTGAAATAAATAAATTCATTTCAAGTAATTATATAGAAATAAATCTACCCAATACTTGAACATTTGATTGATTGTTAAGTGCAGGAAGAATAAAATTAATTTTTATTAATTAATCATATGATAATCAATTAAAATTCTAATTATTTAAGTGACTCAAAAGTGATAAAAATAATTTGGAAGGATCTAGGTTGATTTTAGTGATTTTATAAATTATCAACCTATAATATTAAAGTTTAAAATATTAAAGAATGAAAATAATAATTATTAATAAGTAAATAATTATTGGTCAAAGGAATAATTCATCTGAAAATAAATTTGTTCGTTTTTGAACAATTAAAACGTTTTATGTTTTATAAAAGAAAATATAGTTTTTAAATAGATTATATTGTTTATATTGTTTTATGTGTTATTGTTTTATAAAAATTAAAGAAAAATTGCAGAAGATGATTTTGATGTTTTAAAAATAAACAAGTTTATAAAAATGATTTTTATAGTTTTTAAGAATTTTTTTGTAATTATAAAGGCTTAAAACAAAGCAAAAAAATGTTTGAGGTTTGCCCGGGTTCGAACCCGGGACCTCCAGTATGTATTGTGAGTACAGAACCATCAAACCAAGGGCCGTGGCCGCGATAGAGTTCTGTTTCAAATTCTTTTAACCATCGATCACAGAAACCCCCAGATCGATTTGAGCCCTAGTTCGAATCGGGGCCAAATCGAAGTTCAATTTGATTTCGATAGTATCTGTAATCATAGGGGTTTCATTTCCCGTGTATAATCGCATATGTGTATATGTTTAATTACCTTGTATATGATTGGATTGGTGTTGAATCACTCGATGAACAGACCGCGACGAAGGTGATGATCGGATGATGCTCAAATGACGTTTATAATCAAATTAAATGGGTAGGAAGCTTTAGATGTTGATCGAGATCAAATGCTCCTTATCAATTTCAGTTAAAATCGAGCGGAGATGGGTTTTTAGTAATGTTGCAGGTCGCGGTTTTTAAGAGGTAATCGAACGGGTGTTTGAGTTGTTTTGAATGAAGTGAGAATGGGAGTTGTTTAGAAACTGAGTTATGGTGGTTCATATTCGTTTAATTTGTTTAAAACGCGGTGTTAGTGCGATCTGTGGACTGACAAAAGTCCGACAACGCAGGGCTCGGGTTCTACACCGCATCCGTTCGAATTTGGAATTGTTTAGTGGGCACGCGTTCGAATCTCCCACATGAATGTGTCGGGAGTGTCTGTTTGGGTCAGAAAACGCGTGGTCTCGGCTTTTGAAGCTCGCCGGAGGGTCACCGGAGGTGTGGCCGGAGAACAGGGGCGCGACGAGGGGGGAGGCTGGGATTTAAAAGAAATTACACTTTGCCCCTTGTGGTTTAGGTTGTTATCATTTGTGTTAAAAGTTTCATCAACAAGTTTTAAAAATTACCAAATAACCCCTGGACCTTATTATTGTTATTATTATTATTGTTATTACTATTATTATATTATTATTATTATTATTATTATTATTTTATTATTATATTATTATTTATATTATTACTACCACTAGTATTGTTTATCATTATTATTTATTATTATTATTATATTATTATTATTATTATTATTATATTATTATTATTATGATATCGTATTTTTTTTTCGGAATCAACATCGAACAAAATCAACTTTATAAAAAAATACGAAATGTTACATCGTCGAGATAAGATTGAGAGGTTTTATGTTCGGGGAGAGTCAAAGATAAGTTTAGGGGACAAGTAATTAAGTTTAGGCAATCCTATGCTAAGGCATCAAATTGCACACAAGAAGGCATAGCATTATGTAATATGCAAACCATATATTTACAAGATAAAAATACTAAAGGTGCATGCATAAGCTATAGTCCAGGTCATCATTAATAACCTAAATCCCTATAGTTATGGGCTCTGATACCAATCTGTCACACCCCAACCTTGACGGCGGAATCGTCGAGGCGTGAGAGTTACGATTGTTCACAGCCACATAACGCTATTGCCTGAAACATGTTAAAATAAAAGGTCAACATATTGTTGGTGAGCATTCTATAGTTTTTCATACATAAGTATATAAAGATGGCAATTCATGTTGTAAATTAGAGAACAAGGTAACTAGGGATGTAAGACAGAATGCACAATCAAACCTTGACAATGTTTACAAGTATCAAACGACGTTAATATTCTATTAACGTTAAGAGTATATACGATTAGCTAAGTGTACTTGGATCAACCAAGCAGGCTTGTCAGGCCCATAGATCTATGACGTCGCCAGGCTAGCAAGTTAATGATTGTACATATATTCGACATTACATGGTAGCTACAAGATTCAACTAATCACAACACACAAGCAAATTGCCATAAGTTTACAAGAATCAAACGTGTTTACAAGTGTAACGTTTATACGGTAACATGTTTCACCCAAAAGTGTGTGAAATAATAAAATGGGTATAGAAAACTCACTTGGCGATTAAGTATATGATGGATGATTAATAAGAAATAATAACAAGAGTCGTTTCAACGAATCCTTTACAAGGCACCTAAAACGTATTTATTACAAGATTATTAATAAGTTTATCAATTAAACGTGAATTAGGGTTTTAGATGGAATTTGGGGTTATTTTTATAAGTGAAGTTAATAAGATTATTTATACTTTGTTTGATAACGGATGTTCATTTATAAATTTTCAAGGATTTTAATCCTTTATATTAATTTGTGAAAATTATGAAATACATATAATTTCTACGAGAAATACATAATTACGTTTACATCGTGACCAATAATAATTTAATCTTTAAACTATTATTTAAAGTCTATTTCTTTTATAAAAATAAACTAAGTATTATATTTGTAACTTAATATTTTATAAAAAATATTAAAGTATTTAAGGTTATAATTTATAAAAAGGTACATAATAATTTTAAAAAATAAACAAAGTTTATAAAACGAATTTTTATAATTTTTAGATTTATTATAATTAATTTAAGGCTTAAAAGGCTATTTAAAAAAATAATGGGGTGACAGGGTTTCGAACCCGCGACCTCATGCTCAACATGGAACGCAGGGACCAGTGGAACAAGGGCCTAAGCCGCGATATTGTTCTGTTTTAATTTCTTTTAAACACCAATTGAAATTCATCCCCAATTCACATAAACCCTAGATTTGATTTGATCCAAATTGAGGATCAATTCGAATCTGTTAATGTTCAAATTCATGGGGCTTTTGATCCCCATGTAAAATCGAGTACAATGGAGTGTTCAATTACCTGATTCGATGTTAATTCGATAGAGAATAAGGTTAAGAACAGCCGCGCAGAGGAGATATGGATTCGAGATGATTTTGTTGATGATATACCAATTAATTCCACAGAAAGCTTCTAACAATGATTACAAACGAAAGCCCTATATCAATTTGGATTAAGAGAACTCCGAGGTTGTTCTCGATCAAGTTGCAGGTCACGATGAAGACGACGATCGAATTCGATGTATGTGTGTGTGTTTGATCAAATTGAGTTTACAGAGGGTTTGAGCGAGTGTTTATGGAGGTTTGTCCTCTATTTATAGTGGGTAATTTGATGCAAACCCGCTCCATTCGATTTGATTTTGAAAGGGATGAGCGGTTCGGTGGTTGCACGCGTAAACGAGCTCATTTTTCAAATTTAATGGGTCCATATGTTCGAATCTCGGTCGCGAGCTTGTCGGGGGCTTTAATTTGAATTAAAACCGCGTGAAATGGGGTGTTTGGGGCTCGCCGGAGTTGTGCCGGCGGTGGCCGGAATTTTGGCCGGGAAAACAGGGGAAAGGGGCCGGGGGTTGGGTTGTAAATTTTAATTTACAATAATGGTCCCTGCGGTTTGAATTTTTTTTATTTATGTTAGAAACTTTCATTTTAAGTTTCAAAATTGACAGGATTGGCCCCTGGACTTTATTATTATTTTATTTATTATTATTATTATATTATTATTATTATTATTATTATTATTGTTAAGATATTATTACCATCATCATTAATATTATTATTATTATTATTATTATTATTATTATTATTATTATTATTATTATTATTATTATTATTATCACGTCGTAAAATACGGGATGTTACAGTTGGGGGAGAGGTAGGGTTCAACCTGGATCGAATCTTCGATATGTGGCACCTCATTCAAATCTGGAAGCTTCGTTTTTGATAATGACCCGACATTGTTTTCGAATTAACGCGTTTTTGGAATGACGAAGGCTGAAAAATCTCGAGTGTTGGATGAATGAAAGCTCAAAATCCAAGGTCGATTAAAAACTGAAAATTTGGATTATGAAATTGCGAAACGGAAGTTTAGAAATGGATATGCCGATTGTTCGAAGTTGCAAGGTATTTAAGGTCAAATTCTGATGCACAAACCGTCACGGTTTGGCCTCCACGTGACGGTTTGTGCCGCGAATCCCGGCCATTTGTCAAAATCACGTCTGCGTTGTACCTTAAACTGAGACCTTGTACCCTAGAGGTCACGGTTTGGCCTCCACGTGACGTTTGGTAACCGCTTTTCAACTTTACCAGCCATTTTGTCGTTTTGTTGTCACGAGGTCATGGGGACTACCACCCCAAACCGTGACAGCAAGCTCATGCTGTCACGTGGAGTACTACCCCAAACCGTGACAGCAAGCCCATGCGGTCACGGTTAGGTGCCAAAATGTGACCGGTAGGCCTAACCGTGACCGTTGAACCGGCTCACCCCCAAAAACCCACGCGGTGTCCCCATTAGGACCCTTACTTTATTATCTAAAAATATGAGTACCACTAAAATTCAAAGGTTTCTTATTATTCTAAAAGATGAAATATGCCATTTTTTCTACAAAATGCGAAACTTAAGTCATAGTTTGTTTAAGTCGTTCCTAATTACTGATTATTAACACGAGCAATTATTCATCAAATGTCGTTTAGCTTAAGGGTACTCAAATGTTTAAAGTAACGTCACTTTCTAAGAGGCCACGCAAGTGTTCGAATCCCACGCGAAACAAATGTCGAATTAGAAGAATATAAAACTATTGTTAAAAAAAATACAAGCATTAGGTAACATGGAGTGGGTACCAGGGAATGATCGTTCTATTTCTCTCCTTTCCTAGATTATATGGGTCATAAGAGAAATTTGCACGACTCCGATCTAGAGGTGAGCATTGATACCCAGTACTCGTAACGTACCGGTACCGGTACCCAGCTGGTACTGAAATATCTATAAGGTACCGTACCGGTACTTGATTTTCTTATTTTCGGGATCGATACTGGCCGGTAAACGGTACCGGTACTTTACCCAAAAGTCTCATATAGTCCTGATAGTACCTGAATACGAATAGCCTATTTTGAAAAAGGAGGGACAACATAGTGATCAAATCAAAGATTAAGTTTCTTTGGTATTTTGAAACTTTTGGTACTGATATTGATCTTATTGGTGTTTATTATTTGGGGTGAAACTCATCACCGTGAAGCAAAAAAAAATTACTATTTTTTTGGGTCAGTTTTTTCACAACTGATGAATAATAAGCATGCGTAGAATTATTGATATTTAGAATGCATGGTCAAGTCTATGTTTTATTTTTGTTGGAAATTGGATGATTTTTTGATATTCTATTCTTCTTTAGTTATTATAAACTTTTAGAGGTATCGTGTACCAAACATGTACTGGGTAACGGGTATAGAAACAAGTACCGGGTATCATAACTAAACATGCACCATGCAACAAGCCTAAAAAATAATATTGTGGAGGAACGGATACCAAAGAGGTATCAGGTATCAGGTACCGAAATACCGGTACCGTACCAGTACCTGTACCCATATATCAAAATTGGTATTGGTACCAACTCGTTTTTTATAAAATTCGGGACCGGGTACTTTCAGTACCAGTACCGGTTTGGTACAGGTATGGTACCGAGCTCATCCCTACTCTGATCCACAAAACATCAAAAAACTAGGAGAACCAGATAAAATAAAAAATTTAATGTAACGCTAATGTGTAGGCATAAAAAAAAGAAAGAAAGTAGAAAGTATGAAGGAAAGAAGAAAAGAAGAAGGAAGAAACTAGTGAAAAAGAAAAAAAGCAGAGAGAAAAAAAATTAGTAAGAAAGAAAGAATGGTGTCATGGTTTAATAAGTCGGAGGACTATTTTGTCACAATTGTATATTTCAGGTTGTAGTTGTTTAGTTTGCAAAATAGTTAACGGTTGATTAGTTGAGTTCGTTATGTCTGTTATATAGCTAATCGAATGTAACGAATTGATCATCGATGAATGAATTGAGTTTTCCCTTCTGTTCTTCTTCTCATTCCTTTTATCGTAACACTTGGTATCAGAGCACCGATCCTCATCGGAGCTCCGGCGACGCCGCTGCGTATCAACAATGGCAACGACAACAAGACAGCAAGAAATGGAGAATTGGAAAAGATTTCAAAGGAGAATTCGCAGGCGATTCAATCTCAACAGTTGATTTTGGAAGAAAATACGAACAACATCAAGAATTTACAAATTCAGATGGTCGAAGCTTGTGTTCAACTCCGAGCGATGAAGATTTGCTGGAAAGAATTCTAGAAGCAATGATCACCATGAAAATCGCTTAGTTCGTTTAGGACGATTAGATTTCCCTAAATTCAGTGGTGAAGACGTAGAGGTTGAATTTACAAGTGCAACCATTTCTTCATGGTTGACAAAACTCCTGCTCATTTGAAGGTTCATTATGCAGTTATTAGTTTAGAAGGCGTAGCATTACAGTGGCATCAAGGCTTTGTCACGAGCCAGAATCGTGATGTTGAAGAAATGGTGGGGAAGATTATGTTCGTTCAATATTGAATCGGTTTTCTACTCGATTGTCAAAGAACCGATTGAAGAATTGAAGAACCTTCATCAAACGGGTACGTTACAGGAGTATTGTGATGCTTTTGATGCTTTGTTAAATAGAGTCAAGCTTTGTGATGATTATGCTGCGGGTTTATTCATTGCTGGCCTTAAACCTGAAATTCGTTGTTTAGTAAAGATTTTCAAGCCAAAAACTCTTCGTGATGCAATTGCCATGGCCAACAACAAGAGATAGTATATACTACTCTATTTGGCAATAAAGATTTGAAGAAAACTTCTTCTTCCTTTACCACCACCAGTTCAGTCCCTAAACTTTCTAATACCCCATACAAAACCTCCACAAACACTTCCACTACATCCACAAACACTTCTAACCCACTGCTACCCTCTCTTTACTTCCTACCCCCCATCCATCTAAAATGATTAAACCAATTCGCAAAATTTCTACTAAAGAGACAGAGGAGAAGAGCTAGAGGAGAATGTTTTTGGTGCACTGAAAAAATATACTCCAACTCATAATTGTAAGTTTAAACAATTATTTGTACTGGAGATCGGAGCAGATGAATATAGATAGTTCATTCAGTTCCGAAGGGGTAACTATTCAAGAATTGCATACAGATCCTCTTATATCAATCCACGCTCTTATGGGAGTTCCTTCTATTCTACTATGAGAGTAATTGGTACTATCGGCACTAGGCATTTGCAGATCTTGATTGACTCCGGGTCCACTCACAATTTTATGGATTCCACTTTAGCCTCCAAGTTACAATGCCCAACTCAGAAAGTACCATCCATGAATGTAACTGTGGCAGATGGTAACAAGTTGCCTTGCACTACTCTATGTAAAGATTTTCAATGGATGATGCAAGGAGTTTGGTTCAAAGCTGATGTTCTCTTACTTCCTTTAGAGAATTATGATATGGTATTGGGTGTCCAATGGCTCCAAACTCTTAATGATATTGTTTGGATTTCAATTCCCTTACTATGCACTTTTCAGTGGGTGGTCAAGCAATTGAGTTGAAAGGTACTGGTAACAAAGATGTCACACTTTGTTCGGCTGAGAAACTACATTCTTTATTGGAATCTAGTTCAGCTGTTCTTAATGCTCAGTTGTTTAGTTTGCAAACATCAGTGGAGGGATCTTTTCAGCATCATTCTAAAGTTTCTGACAACTTAATGAATGATGGAATTAATGAGTTGCTGCTTGAGTTTGATGATGTCTTTCAAACTCCAACACTCTCTTCCACCACCTCGCCACTGTGATCATAGAATCCATTTAATTGATGAAAAGGTTACTATTAATCAAAGAGCCTATAGATATCCTACGGCTAGAAGGATATTATAGAAAAAATGATTCAAGAAATGAAGGACATGGGGATTATTCAGGATAGTGTGAGTTCGTTTGCTTCACCAGTTGTTTTAGTAAAAAAAAAAGATGGCACTTGGAGGTTGTGTGTCGATTATAGGAAGCTTAATGATAATACTGTCAAGAACAGATTTCCCATTCCCCTTATTGAAGAATTGTTGGAAGAGTTGGGTGGTGCAGAAGTGTTTCCAAATTGGACCTTCGCTCAGGCTACCACCAAATTCGTATGCATTCAGATGATGTCCACAAAACGGCCTTTCGAACTCACCAAGGTCTTTTTGAATTTTAGTCCTTCCTTTTGGACTTACTAATGCTCCTGCCACATTCCAAGGACTGATGAACACTGTGTTCAAGCAGTTTTTGAGAAAGAAAGTTCTCATTTTCTTTGATGACATCCTTGTTTATAGCAAGGATTTGCAACAACACCTTATTGATTTGAAAGAGGTATTGTTAGTGTTCAGGGAACACAAGTTATTTGCTAAGAAGTCTAAATGCACTTTTGTCGGGACCAAAGTTGAATATCTTGGGCATGTTATCTCTAAACATGGTGTAGCCACTGATCAGTCAAAAATTGAATTATTAAAGGAGTGGCCTATTCCCACCACAATTAAGCAGTTGAGAGGCTTTTTGGGTCTCACCGTTTATTACCGAAGATTCATATCTTCTTATGGTTCCCTTGCCAAACCGTTAACAAATCTTCTGCAAAAGGATGCCTTTAAGTGGTCACCTCAAGCTCAAATTGCATTTGATGCATTAAAAACTACTTTAATATCTGCTCCAGTGTTGGCCCTTCCTAATGGTCTAAGGAGTTTATTGTTGAAACTGATGCTTCTTCTAGGGACTAGGGGCTGTATTAATGCAAGATGGCCACACTCTGGCTTTCATCATCAGTAAAGCCTTATCACCAAGACAAAGTTCTTTGTCGGTGTATGAAAAAGAACTATTAGCCATTCTCATGGCTGTTAAACATTGGCATCAATACCTTATTATGAAGCATTTCACTATTAGAACTGATCAAAAGAGTTTGAAGCACTTGTTGGAGCAGAAGATTACTACCCCTTTGCAGCACACATGGTTAAGCAAATTGATAGGGTACAACTACACTATTGTATACAAGAAAGGATCTGACAATACGGCTGCTGATGCCTTATCTAGGCTTCCTAGTTCAACTATTTTTCTTATGTCAATCTCTTCTTATCAACCATTGTTGTTAGACAAGCTCAAACAATCGTGGCAAGAAAATTCAATTGCCAAAGATCTCATTGCGAGATTAAGCAATGGTGAACAGATTTCACATCTTTCTTGGGATGGTGAATTGTTGAAACGAAAAGATAAGTTGTGGATCCCTAATGACACCACTTTGCGATCAGATATTTTATATTGGTGTCATTCTTCTTCTCAAGCTGGTCATTCAG
Source organism: Flaveria linearis (assembly GCA_024085815.1). NCBI lineage: Eukaryota > Viridiplantae > Streptophyta > Magnoliopsida > Asterales > Asteraceae > Flaveria > Flaveria linearis. Next base: position 20,386 of record JABSNV010000463.1, read on the forward strand.
GAATGCAAGCCACATTACAAGGTTAAAAGCTCTTTTATTGGAAGGGTGTTACTAAGATGTCAAAGCTTTTGTGAAGAATTGTGAGGTGTTATGGCTAAGTATGAGACTGTGGCCAACCCAGGGTTGTTATGTCCATTACCCATTCCTCATTCAATTTTTTCTGACATTTCAATGGATTTTATTGGGGGCCTTCCATTGTCTCACGGGTATGATTCTATCATGGTTATTGTTGATAGGCTTACGAAGTTTAGCCATTTCATTCCCTTAAACACCCTTACACTGCTATTAAAGTAGCTCAACTTGTCCTGGATCACATCTTTAGTTTGCATGGTTGTCCACAAACCATTGTCTCTGATCGTGATTCCATTTTTATGAGCCAATTTTGGAAAGAATTTCTCAAGCTACAAGGAATTAAACAAGCCTTGTCCACAGCTTACCATCCTCAAACGGATGGACAGACTGAAGTTGTAAATAGATGTCTTGAAACGTCTTCGGTGCATGGTAATGCACAAACCACAAGCTTGGGAACTTGGCTGCCATTAGCTCAATGGTGGTATAATACCACTTGGCATTCTTCCATTAACATGACACCTTATAAAGCTCTTTTTGGTATCGAACCTCCAATTCATGCTCCTGTTTTCCTTCTACTTCAATGTGGAGGCTACTCAGGATTGGTTTCTTCAAAAACAATCCATGCTACCAATTCTTAAGCATTCTTTGGAAAGAGCTCGTAATCGTATGAAACAATTTGCTGATGCTCACCGATCTGAGAGATCTTTTGAAGTTCATGATTGGGTTTATCTGAAGCTGCATCCTTATGTACAATCTTCTATTCGACAGCATAGATACTCTAAGTTGTCACCAAAGTACTTTGGTCCATTTTTAATTGTTGCTAAGGTGGGCAAGGTGGCTTATCAATTGATCTTCCCAGTGATTCCCAGATTCATAATGTGTTTCATGTTTCTTTGTTGAAGAGAGCTTTGGGTCCTCCTCATACGGTCATTTCATTACCAACTTCTTCGACCACTTCATTGGTTCCTTTTCGTTTAGTGGATCGCAAATTAGCTAAAGTTGGTAATAAATCGGTGGTTAAATTTCTCATTCAATGGAAGGATCTTCCTTTACATGATGCAACATGGGAGATTGCAGAAGATTTTATTCAAAAATTTCCAGCTTTTGACATCAATTCTTGAGGTCAAGAATTTTTTGTACCAGGGAGTATTGTCATGGTTTAATAAGTTGGAGGACTAGTTTTGTCACAATTGTATATTTCAGGGTTGTAGTTGTTTAGTTTGCAAAATAGTTACGGTTTTTAGTTGAGTTCGTTAATGTCTGTTATATAGCTAATCGAATGTAACGAATTGATCATCGATGAAATGAATTGAGTTTTCCCTTCTGTTCTTCTTCTCATTCCTTTTATCGTAACAAATGGTAAGTAGAAAGTAAGAAAAAAATTAATTAAGAAAGAAGAAGAAGAAAGTGAACAAGAAAATAAGTAAGAATGAAAGAAGACAAGAAGAAAACAATAAAGAAAAAAAGAGAAGAAAGCAGAAAAGATAGGAAGAAAGAAAGAGAAAAAAAAAAAAAAGAAAAAAGAAAAGCAAGAAAGAAACAAAAAAAACAAAAAAAGGAGTAACAAAGCAAGTCGAGCATGAAAGAACGTAAAACAAGAATCAAGAACGAGCAAAAAGAAAGAACGATGAGAAGAAATCAAGAGAAGAATAATCTATTAGGATTAAGGGGGAATGTTGAAAATCAAACCTAATTTGTTCGAATGTGAAAAATCAATAAAGTTGAAGTGCTAAATTGAAAGCTTATTTGGAAGATTTTTAGGAAATATTTTAGTTTAAGCAAGAGTCTTTTATTTCTTATTTGATTAGTATCTTTATCTAAATATTTAGTTTAAGTTATTTAATTATTTTACAAGTTTATCTAGTTAATTATTTGAATGTTTAAAATGTAAGAATTTGAGTTTGAGTAGTTTAATGTTTTGTCTAGTATAAAAGAAGTTAATGTTAATGTATTCTTTACTTCTTTGATCAATTATTAATAAAGAGTCCTAATTTGGTTCTCGAAAAAATTATAACTTGTTTTTTGAGATTCGATTGTAGGCCTGATTTCAACAACCCGAACTACTCTCTCTCTCTATTCCCACGTGAAAGGTTTGTAAGTCTCGGTTTCATGTTTTAACTAGGGGACCGATGGGGTTATTCCCACGTGGACACCATCTGCTGTCACGTGGGCATTAGCTAGATGGTGAGTCGTACGTCACGTGATCGTCTTCTGTGGTCCCATAAATCTATGTTCTGCCTAAGTGGTAGTGGTAGTATTCTTCTCTCTATACTCTTAAATCTTAATTATCACACATTTAAATGTTGATTTCAGCCAAGCATATGCCAATGCATCGATAACCAAAGGATAAACTATTATATGCTATATTACCTAAGTTCGAAGTCATAATATAGTTAAGTAACTTCAGTTTTTTTGGAATAAGATAATTTCAAATGCATGTCAAGATACAATGTAAATAAATTCTCTCTTCTTATAAAAATACAAAGTATGTATCCAGTTTGTTAGATAGAAATGAGTATAAAAGGCTGTTTGGGATTGCTTTTTTAAAACACCTTTTGACTTTTGGAGGGGTGAAAAGACCAAAATGCCCTTCCAAAAGTCATCAGAAATTCAAAATTTAACTTCTGGTGACTTTTGAAGGAGCATTTTAGTCTTTTCACCCCTCCAAAAGTCTAAAGGTGTTTTAAAAAAGCAATATCAAACGGCACCTAACTTTTAGGAAGTATGCTTGTTTGTTTATCACACATACTTTACGTAAAAGATGAAGATAAGATCATAACACCAGGACCTTGTTCTGCATCTTAGTTGTCTTCATCTCAATTAAACATAAAACAAATTAGCAAATTACTGCTTGGACGTATGTTATTTTGAATAAACATAAGTAATATATGGTTTGAATAATTACAAGGATACATTGTGTAAGTTGTAACTATTTTGACTATACTAGACTAATTTGATCGATTTTGATAGGTAGCACATAATTATAGTGTGCGATAAGCTATTAGAAATTAAATTATATTTTCTTTTAATATTTTATCTTATAATTAAAACATGACTATTGAAGAACATCATTGTTAGAACATCATTGTTATGTTAATTTATTTGAACCGATATATGCATCACTTTATAATTAAGACAAAACATCACTATTTTAAATCACTATAATCGTTTGTGAATATATAACATTGGAACATTTTATCATCATATTCTCTGTGTTATTCGTGCCTTTACGAAATCAATGGGATAGTTAGTTAAGACAAAACCTTGAGAATACCTTGGAATATGCTTCGAATCGCTACAAAATTATGAACAATTGTGATGATCGTGGTTGATTTGAAGAACTCTTTCAATTGGTAAAATGCAAAATCAAAAACACTCAAATGAGATTTAATGAAAATAAAAGACCGACCGCCCCCATAAAATTTTCTTTCAATGTTATATATACGTGAAAATCTCGACAGCCCCTATAAAATTTTGCAATCACCCCCTTTAAATTCTTGAAACTAAAAAAAGAGCAAGATTATCTTAAATACATTGTTTGGAGCGTAACTGCAATGAAGTCCGGTGATCTTCCGACAGGCCGACGAACTATATTTTCTCACTAACCGAGTTTGTAATCAAATGAATTTTTGAAATTTTACTCTCAAATGTAATTAGTAGGAAGAAAAAAATTTATATCAAGATAATATATTTGATAGTAATACAGGTTGAATTTAAAATTAGTTTCATGATTGATTTCAAACATGTTCAACATACCACTAATTTATGAGTATAATTGTTTCAAACATCACACATCACCACTTTCACGAGTTTGGAAACCATTTTAACGATTTTACATCAATGAACCAACCCGACCCGATCTGACTCGAACCAGACTGAAAAAATATATATTCTATTGCGATAGCCAAAATGACTCTTAAATTTTACATCCCCGTAAAAAAAATTCTGAATCCGCCATTGTGTATAGGGTATTTTTCTAATAATGCAATGATATTATAAAGAATTGACGTTTTCATAGAAGAAGATAATTGTTCTTTTTTTTAACGCTGTAAAGATATCATAGTCATGAAAACATTCTAGATATATATTTATTTTAACCACGGTTGTAACTAAACAAGAATGAAACTAGATCACACGTATTTATTTTAATCATGGTTGTAACTAAACAAGAATGAAACTATTATTAATATTCTCAGTTTTGTCTTATAGCAGCTTATGGATTTACTTTTTCTTGTTGAGTGAAAACTTTTCAGGAGATCATTCATCACTGTATTGCTCCAACCCAAACGTGTTTAAATATGAAATTCTCCCATCATCCATAGTCAATGTACCTAACACACGATAATAATATTTAAAATAGATCAATCTAGAATTTCTCATATACAGATGATGCAATTTACCTATTGTGCTAGAACCCCCCCCCCCCCCCCCCCCCCCCCAATGGAGTTATTGTGGTCAACGAGGTTTGTGTCACCATCTCAATCATGGATGCGAGATTTGCCCAAAGTGTCTTTCTAAACACCCTTACTTGCTCACCATCCTTGATGAGTTTCTCCTACCATCCCAAACGTCATAATAGTGATAAGTGGCTCTGATACCAGTTGTAACATTCGAGCTCTCACACTATCAATTTTGTACGCTCTATCTTCTAAGAGCTTCTGGATTTGTTTTTGGTTGCCTGAGGTGAAATTATGAGGTCGCTTAACCAAATTGCTTCCACTCGAGCATGCTTAACTGTGGAGTTCTGCTTTTATCCACAACTAATACAACCAAAACACTTTTATGTTACTTGAGGCAGATGAATGACAATTTGGATCACTGACAGACCACAGTCCCATCCAATCATCTTCGTTACTTAAGTATCAAATCTTTGGCCTCTAGGTTGGCACGTCCCCTAAGGGAAGCTTGTACGTCAGTCCGCCTCCATCAGTTCCGGCCCCGAGACCATCTTAAGGATGAAACCTATCGTAGGTGAGAAAAACTCTTAGCCTAACATGAAACCCCTTTTTCTCACATGTGGGCATTAAACCCAATACATTCTCATTTTAATAAGTCTTGGTACCTCACATCAATCATTGGAAAGATGATCATTGGTAGACGAGTAATTTCTTAATTACAAAGAAAATCTCCTGCCCACGGTTGAATTTATGTAAAATGAACATTATTAATATGATAGCAATAAGTCATCCAAAAACTAAACAACTAAACAACATAATAGGGTTGTTCACGAGCAAGCTGAGCTCAACTTGGTTTATAACGATTTGAGCCGAGCTGACTCACGAGTTGAATTCAAGCTGGCTTTTTCGAGCGAGATTCTAGTCACGAATCATTTGAATATTTACATACTTGTTTTGGCAAGTGAGTATATATTGTTGGGTATTTTGGCTAGAATTATGGTATAAACTTAAATTTATAATTATTGCTATTATAAAACAATGAGTAGACTAACCAAAAGAATTCACAACTCATAACTTATTAAAAAATAAATAATTCAAGCTAAATCGATCCGGTTTGAGTTTAAACGAGTCGAGCCGAGCCAGCTTAATTTTTGAAACGATTCGGGCCGAGCTAGCTTGGGTTTTGAGCGGTTCGGGTCTAGCTGGCTTGGTTTGTAAATGAGCTGCATTCGAGCATGCTTTTTTAAGTTTTTTCATAGTTTCTAGCGAGCTCTAATATTATTACGATTTAAAACACAAGTCACTCTTCAAATTATCCAAGTTAAAGATTTTGAGTAAGCCATTTAATTAATTAATATGATAGCAATAAGTTATCCAAAAACTAAACTATAAAAACTACATAAGGGATCTCTCCTAATCTGTATATCATAATATGAACATTATTAAATGAAATTTGTTGATACATGGAAACTCAATTTAAGGTTATCTGTGTCAGATTAAAATATAAAGATGCTCATATAATTGTCTATTTGTACGTGCCACTACAATATATAGTGCTACACATTCATCTTTTCCAGGACACTTTTTATCTTGCGCTTTACTAATCTTACAACTAATAAAAGAATTGCAAGATAGTAACAATGAAGTTGGCTGTGATTTGTAAGTTTTCTTGCTTCTATTTTGATATTAAAATATTAATTATTAATCAAAGGAATTTGTCTAAAGACAGTTTTGAATCAGAAAGCAACTAAAGAAACTTTATTAACGTAATCAACTTCAGAAGTCATAAATATATATCTTTTCTTTAAGATTACTGAATATTAAAGCTAAAATAGACAGATGCTTGCAGTGATGTACAAGTTTTAATGCACAAGGTACACATGATAACTAAAAGGAATATATTATCACCACTTCACCAGTACGTCTTGAATTCGTTTGCTGCTGGCATGTCCTGAAATATTATAAATATAAGTTTTTGTTTATAGTGTATTTGTATGCGTTTGTTTTTCTCTCAAGATGTTTTTCAACTTTTATCTGCGTTTGCACCTGCACCTTACTTGCTATCGCCTCTCGTAAGTTGCTTAATTTCGAGGGTTTGAGAGGTCTGAGGTGCAGGTGTATCTGCAGACAAAATGTCATCTTTATATATTAATTCTGCCATCACTCTCTCTTCACACATATATAGGCATATGCATGTATGCATATGCGTGTCGTGTGTGTAAATGGTGAAAATAAGAAGATGGAATTGATTGTTCATACGCCATGCGTGGATTGTTCTCAGACCCTCTTCTAGTGAGATATAATGGGTATGTTGTTGTTGTTATATACTTGTTATTATCATTATTCATCTTTTTAGTGTATCTTTTATAAAGAGTTCTGATTTCATACATCACGCACCGTTGTAAACACAAGACTTTCTAGTGTGCTTTATGATTATTACTTGAAATCATCTTAATTGATAAACAATTTTATCTCACAAATTTCGTAAAACATAGGGTTTTAACAACTTGGAACTCATCTTTGAGATTTGTTCAAAAGATCAAACCATAGTACTCTGGACAATCCATCTTTAACTCACTAAATTACTAAAGGGAGAAAAATATTTTCAAGTTATAATAATCATATGTTTTGATAACTAATACATATCTTTAGTAGTGCGAATATTCTTATCAATACATTTGTTTATGTTATGTATAAAGAAAATGATAAAGTACAATATTTATTTGTATTATGAAATATAATGTTTAGGAAAAATGATCACAGATATGTTAGAAAGGAAAGTTTCACAAGCTTAATTTTGTATAATTCTGGTACACGACACAATCTAATGAGCAATGTTTTTTAGGTACTGTTAACGTATATACATATTCTTGAAAGACTAATGAGCAATTTAATTAACCTTACAACACTGAACTAATGAGTATCACTAATGGTAATTCTATTAGTTTTATTTGTCGATGAAAGCTATTGCAGGCGTGGGTGGACTTAAGAAGGGGGGGAGGGGTCAACCGACCCCGCAGATTTTTTCCACTATGTGTAACGTGTATTGACGGTTTTTTATTGACCATGTGTATTTTTAACACTAATCCATATAAAAAAATTTACAACCCCTAAACCCCATTTTTATTAGAATGTTAACCCACTAAAAATTAAAATAATAGCTCACTTAGTTAAGAAAGTAATATCAGAATAATCACCCAATAGGTTTATTTTGTATAAAATCTCTAAGCTCATTTATTTAACTAAACACCTAACACATATTCATTAATCTATTAACAGTCCTTAATTATCTCTATTTTTTTATAAAAATACCTTAAACAATATTTGCATTTGCTATATGAGAAAGACGTTTTAAGAAGGTTCGATTGATGATGTAGTGGATATTTTTCAAGAGATGAAGACAGATAAACAACTATAAAATGTAATGTGTTTTACTTTTTAATGAAATCGTATCTTTGTTACATGTCTTATAATGTGATTGTAATTTGTTTTGTGTGACTTGACCCGACCCAAACTAAAAATTCCAGCGTTGAGTTGAGATATACAAGTCTATTTGAAAACCGAAAAAAAATCGACCCGGAGAAAAAAAATTTATGGGTCCGCCATAGTTAGCTTATGTTAGTGCCGCTTTGCAGAAAACCTAACCATGATATTTTTACCGCTGACATTTGCCGACGGTTTCGTTAGCGAAAAAGTGAGTAATGATTCAGATAATTATAGTTTTTAATACAGTATCAACCCATCTATGATGGTTCAAGTCCTTCTTGTTGTGTTTAGTTCATTGATTGTGTTATGTGGAGTTCCGAATATAATTCCTGGAAATATTATTTAATTTATATGATCAGTTGTTATAACTATATAACAAAATTACTGCTACATGTGTTAGGTGACAAAAAATTATATATACTTCACTTTGAGATCGAGGTTGATATTTAAGTTATGTTTAAACATCATCGATAAATATATTGCCTGTGTGCATTAATATTCAAACAATGGAGCTAAGTTAGTATTAATTTTCAGATGAAAATCATTAAGGGCTATTTGGTTTATGTAAATGTTTTTAAAAGAAATTAAATTTTAAACGGAAATAGAATTTAAAGGAATTGGAATAGTTTCCAACAAAAAGCCGCAATGTGTTTGGTTTGAAATGAAGGATGGAATTGGGATTTATACAAATTAAAATTACTAAGCTACCCCCAACCACACTAAATTCTCCCCGACCCTAATATGTATTGGTGAATATTTGTTACCGCAATTGAGTAAAACTATTAGAATTTGAAACTAGTATATGTTCAACGCTATCATAAACTAGTAAGTGTTGAAGCTAAATCTTCTCCCTTCACTTAATGTGATGATATGGTCCACCTGGTTTCCTCCCAACGCTCCCGTCACTCGACTTCTAGCATGGACCATAACTGTTTACTTGCCTTAAGGGGACCCCGGGAGGTGGTCTTGTGACCACGCTCGGTGGCATAGGGGAAGGTTACTTCCGGGCCCCTGTTTTTTCAATCAAAAGTGAAAATATTTATGTATTTTGTCCGAAAAGTTTGCAAGGTTTGGGCCCGCTTGACGGGATAGATCTTCATTAAGCAACAATATTCGATAGTAAATCAGTGAAGGAAAGAAAGAAAATGTTATTTAGGTTGCTTGATGTGCAAGTTTCAAGGCATTTTGTTAATGCTCCACTAGGCTTTGTGACGTCCCTTTAGGCCCACTGGGCCTTATGGGCTTTAGAATATTTTCTTTTAGGCAATGGGCTCACTGCCTCCTTGGTTTCAGGTTATCGTGACTTTGTGACTTGTGCTCATGACACAAGCCATTTTATATTTTTATAACGTCTCATCCGTAGGGTTGGTAAAGATTTAATGGCTTTACACCACTTTCATCTAGATTTAAGAGTAGGTTCCGAAAATATGTGAGTTAACTGTTATAAAATAATTAATATCGTCCTTGTTGCTAGCACCACATGAGAAACCTTTCTACTTATTTTATAACTAGATTTTCATCTCCGCGCATTGCGGCGGGATCCCTGACTCGAAAGGCGCGTTGTGGCGGAAATATGTATCACATTCAATGATGTTGACAAAAGGTGCATAGCATGCCTATATACTATTCATTTACAAAGGTTGTACATGCCAGTTGTTTGTGTTCAAAAGAGCAATTTGTGTTTGGATTACATAAGAACTAGCCTATGTAGGTGTTGGTATTGCACAAAAGGCGTCTCTGATGTTATTCTTTTCCTGCATTTCATGCTTCCTTTTCTGTATATGAAAGTGAGAATATAGTACAAGAGGGATAAAAAGTGACATTAACTTTGAGGGTAAGTGAGAGCAGGAAAGTAGTATGCAGCAGGCAAACATTTATAATAATGAACTTGAAATTATTTAAAATAAAATAATATATTTCATGTATAATGTAGGTAGATGGATGCCGAGTTTAGATGTTACATTTGCGCTTTGTCATGGACATTTTTGTTGAAGGCTTTGATGGTGTCATTGGCGGTAGCGTCAGTGTTTTGGTAATTGTTGATTGCTCTTGTACTGCTGCTGGTGGGTTCGTGATGCTGTTGATAGTGAACGTGAGATTTGGGGTTGATAGTTACTGTCATGATCTTTGGTGAGCCAATAATCGAGTACATCATTTCTGGTATTTGGCTTTCTTCAAAGTAGCCATGGGTGATCACCATCTCCTCACACGTGATGTTTAATAACTCTGTCATGGCCTCGTCAAAGAAGACTGCATTTGCTGTTGAGGTGTCGTCTATGATGATTGCATTAACACAATACCTTTTTTTGTAGTTGTAATTGGTAAGTAGCAGACTATTATAAAAGGCAAGTGTAGTTTAGTTTTTCCTTACATGAATTTAGGATGTTCTATATTCTCATCGTTTTCGCATTCGAATTTCACGCGCGGAACTTTTTGCAGGTGCATCTTCTTGTTGCACTTTGGACAAACAACATAATACCAATGGCGGTTGTTGTGCAATCTTTTATCATAGCCAGGCAGTTGTATCGGTTTTGCTGTGTTTGACGTAATATTTTTATTCAGCAAATCAGCTATGGTCATCATGGTGTTTTTGGTTGTGCAAGCCTTTTAAGCCTGAGGTGTTAGTGTGTAGCATAAGTAAATTGGCATTTTGCTATTGTAAAAACTAACTATTTTCTTTTACCTGGATGTGTATGTGAGAGTGTCTGGTGTAGTTGGATTCACAACCGCTGTTGTTGCAGAAGTTGTTTCTAGTTGAAGTGCCTCTGTTATTGCAAAGAATGCATTTAGAATATGTTAGTAAATTGGTGTATGAATGTCAAAGATGTAAGATGGTTTATAGATGGATGTTACCTTTGTACATTGTTACTGCGGTTGATGTTATTGCCAGAACGTCTCCCTCTTTGATATCATGTGGAAGTACTGATGATTGATCGGGCCAAAAAGTTATTTCCAAGAGGTTTTCTCTACATATTAGTTCAAATTGCTATGTTTAAAATGTCAAAGTAGGTGCTATAGGCAACTATTTTGCTAAATGTTAGATCAATGAATAACTCCAATAAAGTATTTGGTAGTAGATACTTTATTAAATGTAGTGATTATAAAGTAAAGATTGCCGTATGTCTTGAATTTTAACTTTTTTGAGTCTCTTGCCTGTTCCTGTAATGGTTTGCTTGATGTTTTCAATTCGACCAATGTAATCTATCATAGTAGAATGTATAGAGTGTCAGTAGGGATCATAGTAAATATATGTTTAATCATGTACCTGTAAGCATTCTTAGTGGCTTTGTCCTCGATTCCAAATCAGTGTAGCTCGCGAAGTTGTAGTAGTGATCTGGAATGTTGTCATTGGTTTGGCATGAATTTTGCCTTCCTGCCAATTCTATGGCAAGCTCTATGTGGAATAGCTGGGTTGTGGGTCTTTTGAGGTAGTGCAATGTACCTGTCCACTATATAATATGAGTTGATAATGATTATACTGTCAAAGCGAGATTCTTCACTCATGGCTGCTGTAACCTGTATTGCATCTCCCTACAGGAAAAAAAGATTGTTATTTTTTTGTGAGCAGGCATGTAATATACGTAGTGGATTAGAAAAGTTCTTACATGTACGTCTACAAAAAGGTAGCAAAAATTTGTCTTTTGTTGATACGGTTTCCACTTTCTAATTACCCTCACTTCGATAGGTTTTTGCTTCCTCTCCATCAATGATGTCAGAAATGCGTGTCAGATTCATTTGTGTTGATTTTGGTACCTGTAACTTCCGCCAATGACAATTGTTAGTAACATGTTCGTAGTATATGTTGGTGAAATTAAATCTTTTATGTTAAATTTGGCTACCTCTTTTTTTCTACATTTCAAACAAACAAACAAACAAACAAACCCAGTATTTTTTCTACCTTTCAATAGAACAATCGAGGTTAGGAAATCCAAGTATACAATGTTTTTTGTTTCAAAGTAATTGTTTTCATCGGATGGGAATATTAATACTTTAAGTGCATTAGATGCAGTTGCTCTTGACATGGCTACATATAGTTGTCCATGACCAAATACTGGTTGTGGAAGATAGACTCCTATTTTATCTAGAGATTGTCCCTGGCTTTTGTTTATAGTCATAGCGTAACATAGTTTAACTGGGAATTGTTTTCTTTTAAATGCAAATTGTAATTCTTTGTTTGTGTATATCAAATTTATACGCGGTATGTATACGCGATTCCCTATCATAGTGCCCGTTATGATCTCTGCCTCTATGATTCTTGGTAATAGTTATGTGACAATTAGTCTTGTGCCATTGCAGAGGCCTATTGTTGGATTCAAGTTTCATAGCAATATTATTGGTGTATTACGTTTTAGTTCAAGACAATGAGGTGGTAAACCAGGAAAGTGTAATAGGTTTAGGTATTCAGTTGGGTATAGTAGCTCAGTGTCTCCGTGATCTGACGCATGCGGGATAATAGTGTCTATGCTAGTGTACAACTTTTTTGTTCCTGCACACATGTTAAGTATGGTGAGGTTAATCTCCTCGGCCGTTTTTTTTTGGACAAACTATTGCTCTCTTAGAAAGTGCAATTGCAGATGGGCATTGTAGGGTGTGTGCATCATAGATAAATTCTATCAGTTCATTTAGTGCATTCGTTGAAAATGGAATTACATATTGTCTTGGCATTTCTATAATTTTTGTATTTTGAGGATCTTCCTTATCTGGTGTTCCTAGTTTACCGTCACCCAGATCAAGTAGCCACGAAGAGAACTTTGTAATAGATAGTCTTTCATTAAAGTTAAGATTTGGTCTTTCTAAGCGCATGTTTTGTGAAAGTTGATAGACCTTGAAGTGTTTCCATAGTGGTGATTGTGGTAGTGCAGAGGCTAATATCGCGGACTTTGAAGCCCTGGGAATTACAGGTAATGTTTGGCGAAAATCGCCACCTAGTAGTATAGATTTGCCGCCGAAAGGAATGCTAACATTACTGAGGAGATCCTGCAAAGTTCTATCTAATGATTCAAAACATTTACGGTCATTCATCGGCGCTTCATCCCAAATGATTAAAGATGTTTATATAAGTAATTGTGCCAGGGTGTTTTCTTTTGATATGGCATAGTGATTCAGTTGTGAGCTGTTCTACCAGACGGTAACAATAAGGATGCGATACCTGATGAGGCAACCGCAAGAACAATCCTTCCCTTTGAGCGTATTGCTGAGATAATTGTAGTCCATAGGAAAGTTTTCCCAGTACCGCCATGCCCATATACAAATCCTAGTATTTGTTTATCACTTTGTACTGACGTAAGAACGTCCTCATATATAAGTAATTGTTGTTGATTTAGTTTTTTCTTAGAAGAGTCATGCTCTTGCGCGAGTAGTTCTTTGTTGTAGTTTTTTTCTTCCATTAGAAGTCTATTTCTAAGACGCTCTATGATATCAGGTGCGGGGTTGGAAGGCCAAAATCTGTTATAGACCTATCTGTTGTACTGGCACGTAATAACATTTCAAGTTCGTATAAAACGGATTGCATTTGGCATTCAGGATCAGTAATGTTGTAGGCTAAAGTGGTGTCGTCAGCCATTTTGCGCCAATGTTCAGTCCATAGGTTGGATGGATTTGAGATGTCACAGTACAAAAGCATATGAATGAACAATGATCGTAGTTGTGAGGCAGTTGCCCATTCTGCTGCGTCATTCAATGTGGCAGACCACTCTTCGTCGTTTTCTAAAAGTCCCATCTTTTCACATGCAGCACGATAAGTTTGGCAAATTTCTCCGTTGACAGTTCGTATGGACCGAAATGAGACAACTTTTTGATGGTTTAACAACATTCGCAGATAAAAAGTTTCACCACAGTTTGGGTGCACATATACTAACCTTCCAATTGCTGGAGTTCTATTTGATGATCTACGAATCCATGTCTTGCCAAAGGCGTCCCATGTATACTCAATAAGATAATCCACATATCTTAAGTGGCGAGCAGATGCATCAAATATGTTGTTACGCAACCATTCAGTAAGAGTTGTTCGTTTACTATTCGGGTTGTCTAAGACGTTATGTAGTTGATCAGTGTCTTTAAAAGTGATATTTTGCATGTCCCTCAAATGAACAGCTAATACCTGTATAGGTGGATTTCTGTTGTGTATTAAGAAGTTAAAAATCTCCAAGAAGCCTCATGGGGACATATATATCTAGCATCTATGTAGTCCTGAATTTCATCTATGTTTCGCTGATTAGCTGTCAATGTGTCGTGGATATCAGAAGTTTTTTAATAGCATATCGAATCCGATCAGCACCTTTTGAAATATATTTAAATAAGTATTTGATAAGCATGCTCCAGTCACAATATTCGACATTTATATGCGCCATGAAATGTAGAGACAAGAGTTTTATTATACGGAACTACATATATGTTGTCTACGATTACTCCGTTTTGTTTGCAATAAAGCCATTATTACCTCTTTTATAGTGTGCATAACCATTTGCGTCAAAAATAGTTCTCTGCTGATAGGTCTTGGATAGTCTTTACTGCAACATCCCTTTGACATGCACGGCGAGTTCGGTTTTATCAATCCGCAGGGGCCATGAATCATGAGATCAGTAACAATTCTATAGAGATCTGGTTCTATTGACTGGTATGGTATCTCTGCAGATATGTAATTGTCAACCTCTTCGGCACTTTTTATTTTGCATGCCTGTGTAACCCACAATAATAAATGGCAGTGCGTCAATCCTCTTTTCTGGAATTCTATTGTGTATAGGTCTACATAAAGCAGGCACAACAACGAATTTTGAAATCAGAAAATATGTGTATAACGTATTAGGAGAAAAATAAAGAAAAAAAAGAACCTGCAACGACCCCTCCAAACGTTTTACTTATTCACAGGAATTGTATAAAGGACCTGACTTTAATCTGGAACACTCTTGCTATTATGTCAGGACGATCGTCTGGTTTAAGAGACGGATATTGAGAAATATATCGTTGTATTTCGGGCCATTTTACATTACATGTAAAAGTAATAAAATATTGAGGATTCCCATGAACTCTACATATAGCAAGTGCATCTAGATAGTGCTTGTACATGTAACGCGGTCCACCAGTAAATGACGCAGGTAAAATCACTCTTTTTCCTATAGTGTGTCCTTCATTATCACCTCGTTGCACTGCGTCATGTATTCCCTGAAGATATTCTGAACGGAGCATGTTTTGATTAAGTCTAATGTAATCTAAACGACTTTGTTCTATGCAAACATATGCGTCAACAATAAATTGTTGTAAAAGTCGCCCTCCATGTAAAAGATGAGTGTATATGTTGAAACGGTCATGTAAAAGGTAACTATAATACATGTTCATGGTAAGTTTTACTTTTTTTTTGGAATGCCTGCACGCAAATGCATATCTGGGGACCATCCACTCTCGCCATAAGGGAACAAAAGCGGGTATTGTAATGCCATGTATAGGGGGTGCAATTTGCTAATTCGTTGTGGTTGGCCTTTTTTGTTATGAATGATGATATCAAAGCCCGTACATGGGTAGTCCATGTCAGGTAGAATAGCACCAATAGATCCGGGAGAAGGCCTATCAAATGAGTGTGCGTTGTATGAACTATAAAGGCAAATGGAAAACGCTGGAACATTTGATAAAGAGCAGATTTCTCTAGCAGATCTAAAAAGTTTAACCAATTCATTTGAGGCATCAAAAACATTCATAAGAAGTAGAACCATTTCTTGTCTAAGAGACGGTTCGGATTCGGAAGTGAAGATACGCAGCCGATTCGATAGTTCGTTTTCCGTGTCATATATGTACATTTGTAAAAAGCGAGGATTTTCATTACTCGAAGGACATAGACTACCTAGGTAGTGGTGTATTTGTCCTTCAATCTTAAACACGTAGGGAGCAGTCCCGTTGTTGATAGTATCATCAATTTTAGCACCAAAAGATGTCATAGAGAATATTGAGTTGTATAATCTTATATTGGTGAGAAAATGATCATTCTTAAAAAGTTCTACAATCTGACTATTAGGTTGTTTTGGGTATGGTAAAACAACTTGACCACCCCTACAACATTGTGTGTATTTTGAAGAATGATTTGCAGACGATGAGATCAAACGCTCATCAAACCAAAACAGAGCATTACAAAACTCACAAATTCTATCACAATCGCCATTGTCTATGTAAAGATATGTTGGTTGTTGTAATTTGTCGCAAGAAGGAGAGCGTTGGCGTACACGTCGAGATGATGCAACTGACATAGGTAGACCATGAGAGGTAGATGACGCAAACCTATCAAGGCGCGCACGTTACGATGCTGACGATTCATATTTTTCACAGTCCTGCATGACTGATCGAGAACGCTTTTTACGACCTGACATGACTCAAGTTAGGTGTACGGTATTTAGTATAGGTACGTATGACGAATTGGTAACTCCAGCGATCTAAAGTGCATGGCAAACTTTTATGAAAACCATTGCCATAGTGTAGAAAGTCGTAATAATAGTTACTTTATAAAGCATTCAATAGGCAAGTATTAAAAGATATGCTACAGATTAGGCAAAATTGAGAATACACACAAAGAGAGTAGGAGATGACCTTTAATAAACAAAAGCCTTTGCAGCAGCAAGAAGACAGACAAAAAGAATCTGGATAATGAACAAACAATCAGCACTCAACCAGTTAAAATAATATTGCAATAACCTAAAATGGCTATTATATAGAGCATGATAGAATTAAAAAACCTTTAATAGGTAAATGTCAGCACAAAGGACTTTTCTGCTAATAAATAACTATTAATAAATCATTATCAAGATATAATAAATAAATATTCTAATATCTAATTACACAAGAAAAAAAGAAAAATAGGAGGAAGAAAAGTAAGAGGAGAGGTGGTTTAGGTTCTGATGTCACAGACATTAACAGTTATTCCACATATTTAGCTCTGTCCAAGCAAGCATCCTTGCCTGCAAAACTAACATAATACTTTTAACTTTATAAAGTTTTTATTACCTGTTCAGTTATTTTGTTTATGTTTAGGTTGGTTCTTTTTTCTCATGCACTTTCACTTTTGAATGATTTTATTTTTCACAAATCATTATATGGTATAGAGGAACTGAATATGATGATTAACCCTCGCCATTTGTAATTATTCTGTTGAATGGAGAGAATCTAATCTGAGATTAATGGCTTGTATGCCATTATCAATCTATGAAGTTTCGTGATAGTGGGCCAAGCCTCATTTGTTATCTGAATATAACTGGAAATTTTCAACTCTAGAAGTGAGTATCTACCTAATTTTAATTGCTTTATTTGGTTTCTGAATGTTTATGTTGACAAAATGTTATGAATACTGCTAACCACGTTTTAAATTTTTAACCAGGCTAATGCTTATTAAATCATTATTACGTCTAATAAGACTACCTATGTATGCTTATATAAAAACTTTTCGTCTTCTTTATTTCAACCCCCCTCTCTCTGCTAGATATTTTACTCCTCCCAAAATGAACAATTCTCCGGCCACCACACCACCCACCACCCATCGCCACCACCAACTCCGGTCACCATCTCCGACCCAAACACCCATACCCAACCACCTTCATTCAAGCGGACACCACCTCCTTCAAATCAGTAGTCCAAATGCTCACCGGCTCATCGGAAACCGTCAAACACGCCTCCTCCGCCACCGCCGGCCGCCCAGACCCTCCGCCGAGAAACCCCATCCCTTCGGTGAAAACAAACCCCAACAAAAAAAACCCAATTCGAAACTCTACGAACGAAGAACCAGCATGAAGAGCTTCAAAATCAACCCATTAGTCCCCGAATTCTTCGGCTACCACCGGAATTCTAACTCCGGCGAGATTCTGTCACCGAGTGTACTTGATTTTCCGTCGTTGGTGTTAAGTCCGGTGACGCCTTTAATCTCTGATCCCTACACGGAGTGGAGAAAGTCTTTCTCTTTAGTCATGTAGATAGTAAGTAATGAATCAAACTCAGATTCTTAGATTTCTAAAAGTATAAACTCAAAATATTACTTGTGTGCAAGAGAGAGAAAGATAGAAATGCACAAAACCATCGCTCTCGTCAATTTCTTCTTCCCGCGATTCGATCGTCTGATCCGTACGGGAATGTTCGAACGACAAAACAACCTCGGATAACTCGATGTGAGTACAAAAAAGTGGGGGTTGTCGACTTTGTCGTGTGTAGCGAAGGACCATTGGCGAATGGGATGTATGAAAAGACGAAGAAGACGAAAACAGGGAAGTCAAAACCAACTCAACCATGGAAAAACAGTTACAAACCTAAGCAACAAACAGCAACAGAGCTGTGGCGCCAACAACCCCCTGCAACACAAACATAACGACAATAAGAGACGGATTAGAAAACACGAAATCAATGATGAAAGCTACGCTCACAGAGAGAAAAGAACCTGATCTGAAGAAGGAAGGATGTAGAAGACGAACGTGAGCGGGAAGCAAGAGATAGGAGGTCTCTCACATTAAAAAGCAGTGGTTGATGATGGCGGTGTGAAGAGCAGGAGGTGGACATGAAAAACAGGAGGTGGTACAACATGCAATAGATGTTGTAAATCCTGCTACAGTAAAAACCCTCACAGACCGACACTTCATTTAATATTTATATACTAAGGGTAAAGTTATTTTATAAAATGTATTGTTGCTACAAAGTGTGAGAAGATACAATAAGACTAAAAAAGTCACCAAAATATATCTCACAATCTAAATCGAATTTCAAAAAAGTACTTCGGAGTCTCTTCCTCTCGTCGTCCTCTTTAGAAAAAAATTAAAAAAAAAAAATTCGTTGTGTCTTTTTATGACACAATGACATTATTGTGTATTCCATACAAAAACAAGTTAAAAAAACGTTAAATTTATTTATTTTTTTCTTGTGAGGATGACTAGGAGAACAAAAGTTCGAAATTACTTTTTTGAAATTCGATTATATTGTGAGCTATAATTTTTTATGACTTTTTTGACTTATTATGTCTTCTCACACTTTGTAGTAAAAATAAACTTTGTATTTGAACCTCTTTCTTATAATAGTTATGTACCATTGTTATTTGGCATACCGTAAATACACCTACTTGAATTTTATTTATGTTAATTAAAAATTTACAAATGCGTGTGGGTTTTTAACTTTATACAACGTGTGTTTTGGGCTTTTGGCCTTTGGTAACTGCATGATGTGGAAATTTACAGAAGGCGTGATAAATTATTGTAGTAGAACAGAAAGTAGCTTGCACGCTTCTAATAATTCACTTTCTGGGTCTTCTGCCACTTTTACACCTTTGCTTGTTTTTTCGAATTTTGTACTCGTCAAATTTACAATATGTAAATTTAATATTTAATTCTCTAAATTTGAAACGCTTAATTTACGACATAGTGATGGAATATATATGTCATAATTGTAGATCCATTCAGAATGATATAATAATTTTAAAAACATTATTTTGATAAAGGTAAGTGTAACAAAACAGGCGGACTATGTAACGTGTCAAAATAATTTCTAGTCTGAATAGGTTCGATCAAAACGCAACATTTTAAAAAATAAATTTATTTGGTTTAATCAAAAGTATTCTTATTAAATGAGCACGGGTTAAAATGAGTCGGTTTAGAAAAATAATTATCAAAATAGACTCGCAAACTATTTTATCAGGATGGCTAGAGGGAACAGTCCGCAGTGAAGGTGAAAACGGTGGTGGTGGTGGTGACGTTGGAGGGGGCCACAGGGCTGACAGCGAGGGAGACGAAAGCGACGCCTGCAAGCAGTGGCGGAACTTGAACCAAAGCATAGGGGGCGGGGGGCGAAAGTAAACTATTAGGGGGAGCGAAATCTATTTTTATTAAAAAAATTCAATACGGACCAAAAATTTACACAATCAAGCAAAAAATTACACTACGGACGAAAAAAAGAGAGCCCCCGCCCCCATGAAGCTTCGCCCTTGCCTGCAAGATGACGGTGTATGTGGGTTGACGGTGCCATGGTGATGGTGGCGACGACAACAACATAGGCATTGGTTGGAGCGAGAATGGTTATAACGGCAAACAATTTTAATTTACATCCTTTTAGTTAAAAGTTGTATAATAAGGTGACATTGTTAATTGTTTTGGCTATATATGTCACCTCATTTTCTTTTACCATCTGTAGATATGAAAAAGCGATCAGTTCATTGGAACATCCATCACATTCTCACCCTCTATAACCAAAGATATACCATGATAACATCATCAAATCATACACAACACTAATATTACTATACCAAATGATATATAAACCCAAAATCAAGTTTTTGTATGATTCAAATGTGACACTTTTAACTGACTAACCATCTATCTGGTGTTTCGAACTCGAACCCGAACCCCCTGAAGCCATATTCACAGCTTCCCCGTGTGAGAACCTTTGCAATTGTATCATTTTTGCATAACAACCATCAGGGTAATTCTTCAACAGGTGCGAGTGAGACCCTTGTTCAGCCACTTTCCCATCATCGATCACTGCGATTACATGAGCATTCCTTATTGTCGATAACCTATGTGCCACAACAATGGTTGTTTTCCCTGAGCAAACGCGCTCAAGAGCCTCTTGTATGCATCTCTCAGACTCTGCATCAAGTGCACTTGTAGCCTCGTCTAGCAGCATCACTTCAGCTTTTCTCAAAAACGCCCTTGCAATGGCGACCCTTTGCTTTTGCCCACCCGAGAGTTGCACTCCTCTTTCCCGACATATGTTTTGTAACCATCAGGTAAAGCAGAGATGAACTTGTGAGCGTTAGCGAGGGTGGCTGCTTCGATGATGTCAGCCTCGGTTGCTGACTCGTGTCCATACGCAATGTTGTCATAGATCGTGGTTGCGAATAGGCAGGGCTCTTGAGGGACGATGGCCATGTGGCGCCTTAACGACTTTAGGTTGTATTTCCTGATATCTTTTCCATCTATCATTACACGCCCCGACGATGGTTCGTAGAATCTTTGGATCAATGCCACCACTGAACTCTTCCGCAACCACTCGGGCCCACGAGGGCTAGAGTTTTCCCAGCTCGAGCTCGTAAGCAGAGGTCCCTAAACACCGGGACATCTGGGCGAGTTGGGTAAGAAAAGTCAACGTGTTTAAGTTCCACTTCACCCCGTAGACGGTCAGGGACAGGGATCGAATCTACCTCATCGGGCTCGATCTCGGTTTTCGGTCAAGAAGATCGAAAACCGACTTCATCGCGCGGCCCGCCCTTGATAAAATCAGGAGCAAGGGTTAGCGTCTCGGCTGCACCATTTGCTGAGACCATGAGAACCATGAACACGCGTATCGTTTTTGAGAAATCCGAGATACCGTGCTTAACGAGCCAAGATGCATACCAAAGCCGAGGGCGTATGAAGCATAGAGCAAAAACTGAGCTATCCCGAACCCACTCCCGCTATCTGCCCCTTCCAGAAGCATCTACGAAGCGGCTTCTCGAGACTTACTGTAAAAAGATCAACAATCTTTGCCTCGGAATGAATGCTGCAACGGTTCTCATATTCGCCACTGCCTCCCCTGCTAACTGTGTTGCTTTCGAGTGAGCGCCTTCTAAGTCACCCGAAAATCCTTGCATAAACATTTTCTGTCAAAAACAACATACAAGAAGTAAGGTAAGAAACTAAAACTCAGGTCACTAGACCAGTAACTGAAATAACTGAAATAACAGACAAACCTGTAAAACAGTAGCTGCAACCACCAGAGGGAAAACAGCAACAAGAACGAGTGCTAGCCGCCACTGAAGAACAAAACCTGCAGTGCAGGCCACCAACATGAGGGCGGAGTTCTGCATAATCACTGATATCCGATCTCCGATCGCTGACCTAACATTATTAGCATCAAGAGACAGCCTAGCTGCAATTCTAGAGCTCTCATTCTCCTCCTGATCGAACCACGCCATTTCATTCTTCAAAACTGCAGCCAGCATTTTCTCTCGGACCCGTTTAGTCAAGTTTTCTCCAACCACATCCCAGAAGTAATGCTGCAAGGTGTTGAAAATGAGTGCAGCGGATGAGACCCCGATTAACAGATAACAGTATTTCCCAATTTCTCTAATCATGTAGGCATGGTCTTGGTTGTAGTACACGCTGAGGACAGCGCTTAACACGTAAGCGAAAAAGGCGCTTAGGGACCCACAAATGACAGACCCCACTGAACAATCAGAGCATAGGTCCATTCAGGTGAGTTCATTTTTGCAAGCCTCCAAAAGGAACTTGCTTGCACCTTAAACGGAAGCTTCTCATGGCGGTAACTTGGGTATCCACCTTCAATTGATAGACTGAAGTCTGATGTGGAGAAATCTGATAACCGTCGGGAGTATGGTGATCTACCATAAGACGAGTTTCGAGTGATAATTGGTGAACTCACTGAGTTCCTTGCACTAGAAGGCCTAAAGGACAACAAAAGAAAAAGTTAACACAAATGAGCCGTTGTAGATCACAAACGTTACAGTTTTGACTTTTGAAGTCAAAACAACCATAACCTAATTAAAACCAAAATATTAATTGTATTTCTCTATTTAAAAGTATCCATATCGTATTCAAGTTAAATCCTCATCCATTAATCCTCAAAAATCAAAAGTCAAATAAAAACAAATAGTAGTTGCAAGTCTTGCAAGAGTTAAAGTTTGACTTTTGGAGTCAAACCAACCAATTTGCATAGAGATAATATGCTGATAAGGATCTTGCCACTAACTTCAAATCTAGCATGTTCATTGTACTATACGAGGTTCAATGTATCATTAATGTTCTTTGTAAAATCATTTCTTGATTTTTTAAAAGTCAAACTGCAGTGAGCATTTCATATGATATCAAGAACTACCTTGCACTACTCTTTCTGGCATTATTCATAGCAGTTTCATGTGCTATCTCTTGCATCTTTATAAGCTTAGCATATACACCATTTTCGCCCTTTGCAAAAAGCTCATCATGAGTTCCCATTTCCAAAACACCACCCTGCTGTAAAACCACAACAAGATCCGCCTTCCGTATGGTGGAGAGACGGTGGGCAATCACAAGAGTTGTCCTCCCAATCATGAACCGATCCAACGCCTCTTGAACCAACTTTTCAGATTCAGAATCCAAAGCACTCGTCGCTTCATCTAAAAGCAAGATTGCTGGATTCTTTAACATTGCCCTTGCTATTGCTATTCTCTGCTTTTGACCACCTGATAGTTGTAACCCCCTCTCCCAACCTGCAATATTAAATTTTTTTAATAAAATCAAATCTTTACAATAATTTCATAAATTAGTCAACTAATAGAAACTAATACATCCTTTTTTTATTGTTTATGTAATCAACTAATCTTGCATTATTTGCTTCATTTGTGATGCTTCAAGGGTTCCCTTAACATGCTCCTGGTCAAACTAAATCTCTGATTTTGTTTTTAATTATGGTTCATTTTAGTGTTTGACTTTTTGGTCAGCCACTCCCATGCTTAGTATAATGGGATTGCACATGCACTGTTGACTTAAAACCATGTAAAACACATCAAATCCATAATGAATGTCCTTAGTTAAGAAAGTTTCAGCCCCCCCCCCCCAGTTTGACTTTATGGGACTTTTTGAACCAAAAGCTACGGTTTTTCTGTTGACCAAATGGCCCATTCACCGAATTTATGACATGTAATAATGTAGCAACCAAAAAGCAATCAACGCATCATTTTTCATCTTTTTAAGAAAAGTGATTTATTTTACCCCCAACACATTCCACCATGTAGGCCCCACACTTAAGCAATTTCAAGAACAAGAAGGACATCGATCGGTCCCGCGCGTAAAATGACCAAAATACCCTTATAGTGCA
The DNA here is from genome assembly GCA_024085815.1 of Flaveria linearis. Lineage (NCBI taxonomy): Eukaryota > Viridiplantae > Streptophyta > Magnoliopsida > Asterales > Asteraceae > Flaveria > Flaveria linearis. The sequence goes on from JABSNV010000463.1 coordinate 44,142, forward strand.
CAAGTTGACTTGACCTGAGTTTCATAGGCATCGGATAATTTAATAATGAACGAATGAGCGTTGGAAACACGAGCCGCTTCCTCAATCTCAACCATGGATGCATCGGGTCGACCCAAAAGTATGTTTTCTTGAATGGTTGTGGCAAAAAGTGCTGGCTCTTGGCTAACCAACCCAATTTGTTGTCTTAACCATTTCAACTTAAGTCCCTTAATGTCATGACCATCAAGCATTACTTGTCCTGTAAAAAAAGTCATACAAAACTATTAATTCTCTGTATAAAAAAAATCTTACTGTACTGCCCCAAACATTAGGGCAGATCAAATTTGTCAGAGAAATTAAAGATGTGTCAAAACTCAAAAGGCAACATGGTGTTGTACAATATGAAAAGATAGATGTACATAAGCATGTTTGTTGGAGTGAAGTAATGAAGAGTCATTGTCAATTACCTGAGGTAGGATCATAAAACCTTTCAATGAGGGAAACCACTGTGCTTTTTCCAGAGCCACTGCTTCCAACCAAGGCAATGGTCTTCCCAGCAGGAACACTTAAACTAAAGTTATTAAGAATTTTGACATCTGGTCTTGAAGGGTATGAAAAGTGAACATTTTTTAGTTCAACAAGTCCTGAAACAGACTCTAATTCAATGCCCGATTCAGCGTTCTTGTCAACACTCGGTTTGTGATCAATTATTTGAAAGATTTTCGCTGCAGCAACTCGAGCTTTTGCAAATGCAGACATACTCGGGGCGGATTGGCCTAAAGCACTGTATGAATATGTGATTAAAATAGAGGAAATATGATTGAAAAAGTGCTACATTTTTATAATTATAGGACAAGGCTTGAATAACTGTGAATTTGTGAACTTACAGTCCACCAATCATGACAGAGAACATGGTGGCAATGGCGAGCCCACCGTTGGTGTGATGGTGTCTAACCAGATAGCCTCCATACCACAGAAGAAGTGCATAACAACAAAAGACAGTGAAATATGTTGCTCCTAATCCAAATCCTTTAGAAAATCCACTTTTGTATCCAAGTTTTTGTGAGATCTTTAATGCAGAGGAATAAGCTTGTAATGCTCTTGATTCACCCACATATGCCAAAACAGTCCGAATTTGTACAATCGTCTGCAAAACTGAAAATTAAGAAAATTCCCTAATGGTAAGTAAAACACTCTGTTTTTCAATATCATGAATTCAGCTCGAGTTCAACAAAGCCCAGATATAATTAAAAAAAACGATGAAAAGAATCTGTTTTAAGAAGAAATTAGCTTAAAATCAGGAGCAACAAGCTAAAAATGGAGCAAAAATAGCAGCTTTCTTGATTTAGTTCAAGTTCACCACAACCAGGTAGAAACAGATCAAAGTTCCTTTTTTGACATGAAAAGTTCTTGTTTTTTTATTTAGCTCAAGTCATCACACCCAAACAGGAAAGAACAGAGAGGTATTTAATATTTTAAATTTCATTGCAATTTATGTCATCCACCAGATGAGGTGAAAGCAAGAAAGTTTATACTTAAATTACGGAATGCTGGTCATCTGATGAACAGTGAAAGTTATGCTACTGGTTTTTAAAGGAAAAAGAAAAGATATTTAAAAGTAAAACAATGAAAACAGGGTAATTCTACAGTGGCTCACCTGCTCAGCAATGTTTCCAGCTTGTGAAAGAGCATCTTGACTCTTAGAAGACAGTTTAGCTAATGTGGTGGTGTGAATACCTCCAATTACTGCAATTAGAGGCACCACAGCTAGTGTTACTAGTGCCAACTGCCAAACTGCTGTGAATCCCACCACAAATCCAGAAACAAATGTTGCCATGTAGTGTATGAAATTTCCCAGCTGCCATAAACACACACACCAAACACACAGTTATATAGTAACCCTAAATTCCAAAAGGAAAAGTTAAAACAAAATAAAAAAAAACTTGATTTTTACCTTCTCACTAATGGCATCTTGAACCATGACAGCATCAGTATTGATAGCAAACACAACATCTGAAGTTCTAACTTCAGTGTCAAAGAACTGAATGTCTTGACTCAGTGCTGCTTCTAGGTATTTGATCCTCATTTTTGTTGACTGTCTCTCTCCTGTATACATCCAACAAGATATCTCTGCAAAAAAATCAAAACATATCAAACTTTATTTCCTTTTCAAGAATCTTTAAGAATAAAACCCTAGATTAATAAGAAAAGTTTAAGACCTGCCCATGAAGATGCCCATATTGCAGCTCCAACCACAAAAAGTAGAATGCATACTGCAAAAAACCATTAAGAAAAGTAAAGAACTGAACAAAAGGAATCAAATCTTTGTGAAAACAGAAGAAAGTTGTTACCTTTAAGACTTCTTGAGACATTTTGTCATGTTAGTTGCATTGGACCCAAATGAATAACAAGATCAGCAAAGAATCTGAGGAAAATAGGCAAAGAACAGCCATGAACAAAAGCACCAACTGTTCCAATTCCCATCAATACATAATCCAATCCATCTGCAAATCTAAACAACTCCCCAAATCCAACTGTGGTGCACTGCTGCTGTTCTCCTTCTTCTTCTTCTCTGTCTCTCCCCCATCATTATTACCATTTTGCCCTCACCTTCCATTGCCATTCTTTTCTGTTGGGTGCTTTGAGCTTCTTGATCACTGTGTGAGTCAAAGTTTTGATTTTGATTTGAAGTTGAAATTGGGTGTTCAGATACAAGTTCAAGACCTTGCATTTCAGACCATTTCCACTGCTCTACACCTTTCTTTATCTCCTTTGTGATTCTTCTTGTGATGGATTTCTTTTATTTTACAATTCTCTCTCTTCTCACTTTCTCTTTCCTCCTGAATAGAATAAAGACTTGTGGAGATCAGTATTCTTTTCTTTTTGAGTAATATCGTTTTTGCTCCCTGTGGTTTGTACAAAATAACCATTTACTCCAATAGTTAAAAATGACTTTTTTCCTCCTTGTGGTTACCAGTGTTTTTCGATTTTGCTCCCCGACCCTAACTCCATCCAAATAATCTGTTAAGTGTCACCTATGTGCCCTCACGTGAGGGGCATTTTTGTCTTTTCAATTTCAAGGGTTATTTTAGTCATTTGACATCTTAATCAACTTAGGGTTTTAAAAGAATCCCTCTTCTCATTTCATCCATACACTCCATCCAAACCAACGATTTCACTCTTCACTCGATCGCAGAAGTTCAACAATGGCGGATTAAGAGGGTGATGTGCAGATCCAACGATTGCATCCATAAACAACGATTGCAGAAGTGCCTCTTTCTTCATTCTTCCTCTTTCTCATTTCATCCCTATGTTTGCGCAACGGACACACATCCTGTTCACAGCGGACGAGTACCACAACAGTCCATGGCGGACCTGAAGCAGACAGCGGACGAGTAACACATTGTCCACAGCGGACATTACTTGGTCCCTGCTGTCCACTGTTGAGTCCACAGCGGACGACACCCCGAAGAAGAACGGTCAGAAGCTTCAACTGCAACCATCATCATCCTCGGCTTCGACCTTCAACCGAACTCAATCATCGAAACCCCAAATTAACCACCTCGGTCGACCTACCAACACCATCGCTGACCACCACTACATCAATCGACCTTCAAACTCCATCGAAACCACCCCTCGGCTATCTCATCACCCTCGGTCACCTGCAAACCCACCATCGACCGGACCCCAATCAACATCATCAATCGAATTCGAACAATCAAATCCCCAATTCAACCTCAGTCGATGAATCCTCAAATCCCCAACCAAATCGACGTTCGAATATCAGCCTCGACCGCCACCTGTGAACCAACAAACCACAAACCGACAGAGAATTGAGAGTGAGGGAGAGATCGTGAGAATTGAGAGAGAGAGCTTTGAGAGTTTGAGTTTGGGGCAGAGGAATTGAATGAAGAAAGCAATCAGATTTCTTTTGTTTAGATAAGTATGAAATTGAAAAGACAAAAATGCCCCTCACGTGAGGGGCACATAGGTGACACTTAACAGAATATTTGGATGAGTTAGGGTCGGGGAGCAAAATCGAAAAACAATGATAACCACAAGGAGGAAAAAAGTCATTTTTAAACTATTGGAGTAAAATGGTTATTTTGTACAAACCACAGGAGCAAAAACGATATTTACTCTTCTCTTTTGTTTCCTATTCTAACTTTACTTTTTTTATCACCAAACTTTCAGTCTAGTGTGCAACGACCGGAGGGAGTGGTTAACGGTAATAACATCTATGATGGTTATGGGTGTTTGTGGTTGCTTAGTAGAACCGCCTAATTTGTTTTGATACAATAAATAAACTTATGAGTTAAATAAGTAGGTTGTTATTCCAAGATACAATTGTTGATATAAAAGATGTTAATATAATAATAAAGTATTTTAAATGAACACTTAATATAGTATTTTAGCCAGAAAGTGGTTGAACAACTAACTAATTATGAATTTGAATTCTACCAGGAGGTGTTTTAGTCTTTTCATTTAAAAATTCTAACCTCTCAAACAAACAAAACAACAAACAAACAACCCAGTGTATCCCACTCGAGAGCAGGGTCTGGGGAGGGTAGGTGTAGGCGAGTCTTCCCTCTATCTTGTTAGGCGAGTCTAACCTCTCAAGTTTAAAGTATATAATAATAACTAGAGCGGTGTTGCACGATAATCTTTTCATTTAAAAATTTCTAACAAGCACTCTCAAATTTGAAGTATATCATCATAACGAGAGCGGTGTTGCGCGATGCGGTCAGGGCCGGCCCACCAGTTAAAGGAAAGAAGCCTGGGCTTGGGGCCTCAAAAAAATAGGGGCCCATTTTTTTAAAAAAAAAATCTGGTATACCTAGGCCCAAAGCTTGCACCTCTAATACCGTATACGCTATTGTGAGTCTCAGTCTGCGATCAAGTTGGGATTTCGAAGTTCCCTTCATTCACCGACACACCGACCGCGACGGTTCGTTCACCAAGACGAATGACCAATCGGCGGGCAGGCCGTAGGCGGCGTCCAACCGACGGTCTGCACTCCCTTCGAGCCTTTGAGGAACCAACGGGCGGTGCCTTGGCTCAAGAACCCTAATCGACAGACGTGAGACCACAAATCTACAATCCCTAATCGGCTCATATTTTGATAGTAATCGACTCACGACCTCAATCCTTCGCTACGAATCAACGATTTCTCATCTACTCAGGTAATATTTGCGCCTTATTTTGGTGTTTATTGATGCTAATCTGTGATATTCCTGGTCGATTAGGGTTCACTTGAGTGAATGATTTTATGTTGTCGATTATATGCCTGATGAATCTGAATTATACGTTGTGGGCTTCATTGTTGTGTTTGTTTTTGTGATTAGTTATTAAGTTGATAAATTGATTTGGTATAAATTAATTAGGTTTATAAGTTATAAGTTATTAGTTTTGTTCCCTGATTAGGTTATAAGTTATTTAGTTGATTTGATATATTTTGATTAGTTTTGTTTCCCTGATTAGGTATATTATCTACTTTAAAGGATTTGATTATGAAAATTTCATTAACGAATTTGCATCATATAAGCCTAGAAAAATAAATTTAATATAAACATATAAACGTACACAATATATAATTAAAAAAAATTTTAACTCCGCCAACTATAAACGTATTAGTTTATTATTGCCGGTCCCAAGCTCGGATAAAGGAGGAGGGTTTTAATAATTCTTTGTAGAAAAGAGCCCCATTTTCTTAGTTCGGTTGGGGCCCCGAAAAACGTTGAGCCAGCCCTGGATGCGGTGGGGTGTACAACATGCAATTTTTTAATTAGAAAAATTTATTTAATACCATACTAAAGTTAAAGAGAAAATAATATTAGTTTTTATGATGTAATTTTTGGAAAATTTTAACGTATCAAAAGTTGTAGCCATTATAAAAAATCAGGGGGGGGGGGGGTTGGGTTAAAACTTAATGATTGTAATCGTATAATTGCTATGTGAAAGAGAAAATTAATATGGACAAATTTATAGAACACCATTTTGTCCATTTGACTCTTAAAATTAATGTAAAAAATTTCACCATTTTTACAAGTATTATAATATAGCATAAATTTAAGAGCTCAAATTGATATAAGTGAATTAAACCATTATATGCTGATTTTTGCTTAATAGACGATCATTATTTTTCATCATCAATTTCAATTTTTTTTGCTTCATTTTGCCTATGTAACGCACAAGTATAAGCTAGTAATATTTATCATCGTCCTTTTTTTGTTCGTCTCAAAAAAAAGTGTTAACTCAAGAATAAAGAACTAGTAAATCTCCTACTTTTATGTTGATTGATTCTTGACTTCTTCTTAATTTTTCTATAATAGTGTGTTTGCTAAAATTTATAAGGTTTTCAAGTAATTTTGTAATAGATTGAGCTATCCTAAAATAAATAAATATATAAAAGAGTTCAAATCTATAAAAAGACAATTATTGGTCGTTCAAAGAAAAAGTATTTAAAAAGAAAATGTTTCAAATGAAGGTTATGGGTTGAAGTCTCACTAGGTGTAATATGTGTCAAGTGAGCCAAAAATTTTATCACAGTGGGTCTTTGGGTGGTGAGTTTCCTTTGGAACGGTAGACGAGTCAGGCCACCAACGTTCTCTGTGTTCGTGGGCGTGAGTGACCTTTCGCAAATAAATTTAGGGTTTAAAAATTATTAGGTTTTATAAAGTACTAATGAACACCTAGGAAATGATAATGGATCTTAGTTTTATCTATTCTCAGTGAATTTTATGGAACTTGCTACACGCTAAAGTGTTGTTGAACTGAGAGCAAGATTTTGTTGAAATTGTGCCGTTTGTGCAGTTAAATTAAATTGGTTGGGGAGAGACAGTGACGTAGTTATGACGCAGTATAAGCAGCACTGTCAAAAACTGTCCTTTGTGTTTCTTTTGACTCCTTCCTTGACTTTACCGGATAGGACCGGTCAGGAGTGTTTCGTTTTTGGAAGGTTGAACAGGCTGGTTGGACCGGTTTTTAATTTTTTTTATTGATTTTTCTAGAGAAGGTTTTTTAAAAAAAAGGGGTGTTAAACTATAAATTAGTGTGTTAGATCAAAAAGTAAAACCGAGTCCGAGTACAAAAACTGGCTCGCACGGGCCCGGGTTTTTGAAACTGCATTCGTGTCCGCGACACGTGCGGGCACGCATGAGTTCGATGGAAAATCTAGGGTTTTATTCTTAAGATTCTTGATTATGATATATAGTATATCATAATCTTAAAAATAAAATCTAGGGTTTTATTCCCCGTTTTGCACCCCCTGCGCGCGGGTAGTACTTGTAGCAAAATATGTTATAAAGTTACACTAAAGTGATAAGACAATTACTTATAAACCAAACCTCACTTTGTTCCCACACCAATGTGGGATAAAGTGTTTACCATAATCTTAAAAATACATTCACACACCCAAATATACTTAAGTTTTTTATATAAACTATAAAATACATATATAAATCATATATAAATTAGGTTTATTTGATTATATATATAACTATATATATAATATACTATATATATAATTATGACGTCATCCGGTTCTTAAATCCGGTCCGACCGCCAAACCGGTAAGGCGTCCGGTTCGACGTCCGATCGGGTTCTGAAAATATTGCGTGGAGCTAGTCCACTTGTTAGATGTATTTTTCTAGAGAGAAGGTTTTGAGTTTAAATTTAGATATGATAATATGATATAACCTGATGTAATTTAAGAGTAAGAGTAGAATAAATTTATTGTTAAAAAAATTATATCTTAGGCTTTTTCCATTGTATGAGACTACACGTGTTTTGATTTCCCTACATGTTTTAGGTCAGATGCTAGTGTTTTAAGGTTTTTCTGAGGTCGGATTTTAGTTTTACACTTTGTAGAATGAAAAAGTAAAAGAAATATTTTATGATAAAATTTGCAGAATGAAAATGTAAAAGAACTATTTTATGATAAAAATTTGGCCAGAGGTATATTTTGGAAAATTTCGCTAATAAAAAAGAAAAAAAATTCTTAAAACGTATTTTTTTTCTTTTACATTTTCTTTAAAATGCCCTTTAAAAAAAATTTCTCAAAATATTCTCTCTAGACAATGCGCCGACGACTCTAACTATAGTCACTAAAGTTTGTATAGCGGGTCGCTCAAAATCATACACGTGTCCTTTTATAAAAATATTTTTTTTTTTCAAATCACAACGTAGGCGCCCTTCTTTACCGTAGAGGATCTCAACTATTTTACTTTTTTTCTTTTAAAAAATTATAACAAATTGAAGTTCAAAAACAAAAAAATACATGTGTACGCTTTTGAGTAGCTGGGTGACCACGCCTATCGTTAGAGGTGCTTTCTTTATTACGTATCTATATATATATGTGCATATATGTTTTTTACAATGCTATTTGAAAAGAGATATAACATTGAATGAGAATTAATACTTTTACAGGATGATTGTAAATAATTAGAAGTAAATACCATAGTGAATTCATGTTATTACTCGATGTATTTATTGCAAAACAATTTTATATTATATATAGATAACCTCCCATATTAGTGAGGTATACCTTCACATTACACACTTTGTATTGGAAATCATCTCTATAAAAATAATCATAAGAATTAAAAAAAATGTTTAAATTATATGCGCTAAACAACAAAACGATACTGATGAAAGAGCAAGGCCCGTATCAAAGATAGATTAAATTACTATACGTACTTTTATGTTTATTCTTTTAGTTCTGTATTCTGTAGATATACAAACAATCAAACAATAATTTTTTTTTGTGTGTGTGGCCGTAGAAAACTTTAGTATTGACCATGCATTTGTACCTTTTACTGACTATGATAAAAATTTATTTGAGCAACTTTTATAAGAAATATAATAAAATAACGAAAATAATAAAATGACCCAGATCGCATAATTTCTTTCTCTTTTTTCAGACATTTTTATTAGTTTTGGGTTTTGTAAAGCAAAAACAGTACGTAGTTGTTGAATCAATTTGGGGTGGGTTATGCTATAATGTTAAGAGATAAACAAATAAAATTATGAAATAATAACTAAATTTCAGTATTTTTCTAATAAAGCACTTGCATGTTCTAACTATAAAACTCACTCACTTTTTATTACTGCTATGCTTTTTAAAATTTGCTAATAAACATGTTTTAAAATTAAATGATTTAAAGGAAAATAAATGAAACTTCATTATTATTTACTATTTTTTTGCATGTTGACTTAAATAAAATATTTATAGAACTTGGTTATTATTTTATAATTCTTTTACCATTATGTCCTACTTCAATTAAACTTAAAAAATTATTATATTATATATATTAAAAACCAACTCATGTGCTACAGTAGAATTTTAGATTTTTGTTTTATAGCCATAAAAGTTTAAGAATTTACAAATAACTCTGCATTTTGTGGTGTAATTTTTTGCCCACATAGGTTTCTTTTCCTTTGTTTTGGGCATCTATTTTCATGGTAAAATGCCATTTTTATATGTAACGTTTGATTTTATATAATTATACAAATCCATTATTTTGAGCCATTTTACTTAAAAAAAATTTGAAGCATTGTTATTGTAACAAATTGAACTGATTATGAGCGAAAAACATTGTTGTGACATTAATATTATCTTAACTGGTTTTGGTATTCACTTTTATGTTTTTTGATGAGTTGAGAAGATAACAACCAAATTCAGGTCATGTAGCTCGAGAGAAAACTACCAAACTCCAGCCGCGTAGAGCGGGGGGAAAGAACTAGTTAATCATTAGATAGCAATCAAATTTTACATATATTTTATTTATATCATTTTATTTTAAAGATTTAATATTAATAAAAAAAAGTCTTAACAATTGAATTACCCTATATATTAATAAGAGAAGGAAATGAATAGTAATTTGTGGGGAATTAGGTTTTGGTCATTTGATTTATTGTGTTGTATACTTTGATCCTTCATCTTATCTTTATACGTAGGGCACATATAGTAGAAAGAGAAACAGTGCTTGTAGTTGTTCCTGATGATGGAGACGACATAGGTAGAGGTCGTCCGACTTGGTTGTCGTGTCGTGTGTAACCGTGGTCCTGCCCTTCCGGTGATGGGCGGTTCTGTTATTACCGGCGGTTATTTTGTCCTATGTATCCTTTCCGGTTCCGTGGATACGACGGAGGTAGGGCTGTCTGACTTGGTTGTCGTGTCCTGTGTAACTGGCGGTCCTGCCCCTCCGATGATGGGCGGTTTCGTTATTACCGACGGTTATTTTGTCCTCTGTATCCCTTTCGGTTCCGTTAAAGAGAGATAGGGGCAACGCCGCCGTTAGCAGCCGCCACACTTCCGTCTTTGTCCGCTACTATAAGAGGTATGGAATCGGTTCTGGTGGCTATATGTGTCGGCCGCCACACTTCCGTCTTCATGTGTCGCCAAAGTCGATGGATTGTGTTGCATGTTGGTGTGTGTTTAGATCCGTTGATTATGACGCCGCCGGTGGTCCGATGACAACCTTGGTGGCCCGACGACTACTTTCCGTGGCGTCTGTGTGGCGGTCATCTTTAAGATCCGTCGATTATGACGTCGCTGATAGTCCGATGACCGTCTACGGTGGCGTCTGGATCGCGGTGATGTTGGTGGTTTATATCCGACCAACACTACCTACTTCCAGCTAACGACTCCACGCTCCAACGAATGCGTGGATGGTGATGTGTCTTTGTTTTCGTGTGTAACCGACACTCACCACCGTGGTCTGCGAGTGTCTGGATGGTGGCGTGCCTCGATTGCCGCCGCCTCCGATGGACCCATTGGACCTTCTGGGTGGATGTCGCGTTCCAGGTTTGATGTGGTGAATCGATGGTGATGGTATTTGTTTTATCTGGAATATTAAGTCTATGATGATCGGAGAGTCTCAGATCTGAGACGAGATATGTCGGTGATTGCATTGGGCGATGATGATGTTTGTATACACATCTGAGCCCACTTGATGTTTGTATTTTTGTCTGATTTCATTGTTCTAGCTGTTTCATGCTTGCTTACGTTTGCTTTGGCGTGATGATGATGTTTGTTTGATCTGAAATCTTTTGTCAATGATGATCGGATAGACACGATCTGAGGCCGTATATTCGACGATTATGGTCGATGACGATGATTGTACACACATCTGAGACCACTCAATGTTATAGTTTATGTCTGTTTCATTGTTCAAGCTGTTTCTTAGTCGTTTAGGTTTGTCTTGGTGTAGACGCGTGTCGATGATGATGAATTGCCTCGTCCGAGAATCCGGGGATCAGGTTCGTTTTGATTTGTTTCTCGTTTGTAGTTGTAACTGGAATTCGGTTCTGAACCAACTGTTTAGTTTGTGATGCATATACGGTTATTACGAATTATCTGACCCATGGTTGACGGTTTGTTTATCACACGCCGGTTTGTTTATCACACGCGCAACGCGCGTGCGGGAATTTAACTAGTTATATTGAAACTTAAGTGTTTTTATGATTAAAAAAATATAAGTGAATATAGTAAAATAACGAAGACTATTAGGTGAAATACTCGCTAAAATTAATGTTTATACCTTAATAACTTATTGTGATCTTTAGTAGTAGAATCTCATAATTTTTTAGGAGTGAAGCCTTTAAGCAATGTTGCCCCCTTTACGGGGGTCCCGAGTAACGCCACTGGTAGCGGGGTTTAAGACGCGCAACCCTTAGCGGGATTCGGGGAGTTCCTCTGACTGAGTCAAGTTGTAAAAATTTTACATGTGAAATTTGTCAATAAAAATTGTCAAATTTAAAGATGAAAAGTACCTTCGGTAGCTATCCTCATCCCTACAAAATAGGATTTTGAACATAGTTAGCCAGACTTCATCTTTTTCATCCTGCTCTCTGATTCATGATTTTTTCACACACATAGTATACTTTGTTACTGTAATTTAAGTTTTATCTGATTAAAATTTGATATGAAACCCTAAAATATTTCAATCTGAAAATGTTTTTCACAACTCTTAAATCATCAGGTGTGTTTATTTCAAAATTTCTACACCATATAGTCATGTACACAACCACGAACTATGTTCTTATGCTTTCATTCTTATAGTTGAGCTAGTGAAAGTGGAACAAAAGTTGAATCATGCTACTCATAGTCTCACAATGTCCTGTTTAATAGTATTTTTAACGGCTGTATAAAAATTTACATGAACATCTATCATCTTACGCAAACAACATAAGGTTGTGTTCCAAGTTTTTTGTAAAACCTACAAACCCATCTGAATCATGTCTTCTTTCTGTCAATTTGTTGTAAAATTCTATTAGGGGAGTGAGATTTCTTATGTAAACAAATTTGTTCAAGGTGATGAATCCACTACATGTCCAACAAACCGATCAAAATTTGGTTATTAAAACACGCTATCCCAATCATAAAATAATGTTCGAAGGGTGCTATTGAATGGGAAAGAAGGGAAAAAAGAAGCAGTAAAAAAGGGAAAAAAACAAAAAAAGAGGGAAAATGAGAGAAAAAAACTGGTGACAACATGTCGCTAAACGCCATTGATCCCGCTCGAATTTGGTGGCTGCACAAGGCCTTAGCCAACTTGGTTACGCATTTCTTTATTCGACCTACAACTAATATAACCATAAAAAATTCAGAATTCTCTAAAAATAATGGTCCAATCGTCTGTCACTACATTACTGCATGCTGGTACTTCATACTTGTAACTTACAAGTTGCTTTAATTGTATCAAAAAACTAATCCAAACAACTGAAAAAAGAATGAGCATGTGATGTTCAATTATGCCTTTGCATTGTCTTGCTTGTGAAAAAGTGTGCCAAGATATTCCGCTTATTTATTAATAGTTTTATTATGAAATCTTAATAATAAAGTAACATTATGGTTTAGTAATTATACTTGTAATTATAAAAGCATCCCTTTATTGCCAATATTCCATGTGATTTTTACTTTATTCGGAGAAAAAGCACGTATCTTTGTCTTATTGCCTCTTTTAATTAGACCAATTATATGTCTTATGACATGGTGGAAGCAGTTGTATTGAAAATGGATCTTAGAGGCAAACAAATAAAAAGATCTTCTATTTCTTGGGGTGTATATAAGTTGATTAATTTTTACAGCTTTGGCTTTAAATTCTGATTGCTGCTCTAGTTAGCAACATTTGTTTCTGAAAATGGGATTCCGCTATATTTATGTGTGATATTATTTTATTATCTAATAGACTATGAGCAGTGATGGAGCTTAATTTAACACTCCCACAGGGGCGGGAGCGAAATTTAGTGTTTTAAAGGGGACAAACTCGATATATAATAAAAAAAATTACACAACAGATCAAAAATTACATAACATATCAAAAATTAACACTACTGACGAAAAGAAAAAGGAGCAGATGGAGGAGGGGCTCCTCCTCTCCCTTCACCCTTGACTATCAGTTATCTAATTTTCATTATTTTTCTACTAGTATTGCATTGTAGTAATATTTTTCCAAAAATGACGATTATAAATATACAATTATACATCCACTTGGGTAACACATTTGTCAATGAATCATTCTATTTTTGATTATATGTATATTCCTCCCTGAAAATCAAAACAGTTATCATAAAGTTACGGATAATAGTTGAGGTCATCATGTGATCAAGATTTGTTGCATATAAAACTAAAAACTGCATGATGCATGTCTATTTTGTTTGTATATATCAACATACTAGGAGGCTGAACATGTAATAAGTCGAGTCAGTTTTGAATAAAATATGTATGGATATAAATATAAAAAATAAAATATATATGGAACGTAAAAAAGAAATGGAATGTCAAAACATTATGTTCAGAAACACGAAAATGAATCTAAAAATAAAATAAACAAAAAATAAAGTAATAATATATTATATTCGAACTGTTTAGGTTTCGAATTGCATTTATATCGAAACGTATTGTATATATTTTTTAAATTTTTGTAATCATACTAGTTTGTTTTTATTTTTATTTTATCAAACGGTTAACCTAATCGTAACATATGAGTTTGTGTTTTGTGTTTATTATTAATTTATCATATTATAAGTATTTTTTATGTGTGCACATGCGTCACGGTTTGGTATACAAACATCATTTTTTGTGTTATACAAGCACCATTTTTTCTAGCGAACTGTACGAAGTAGTGCACCAGTCAGTCAATGACGCAAGTCTCTCTATTTTAATAGGGTTGTGTTATACAAACATCATTTTTTGTTATTTAGACACCCTATTATCTCTATCTCTCTCCATGTATTTATATGTATGTATAGAGAGAGATAGAGAAGATGAAAAGAAATATGGTGTATCTATAACATACCTCTTTTAATAAGACGGAATACAAGTCTAGTATTTTGTCTGATTGGTGTTACATCAGGTGATTTATCAAAATGAATTTTATGTATGATTATTTTTTTAATATCTTGTGTGATCATAAACAAAGAAATATCAAGCTTGAGCTATTATTTATTTTAGGTTGCAATAAAGGAATTACACGCGTTCATTAGTTTATTCTAGCAAGTTATTTGTGTTTGTGTGGCTTAACTATTAAATATGTGTGATTATTTGGAACGTACTGTTCGATTATATATTGTGTGATTATAAAAGGAATATATTACCGTTGTCTGTTTTGTTACGGGTTGCACGATTATATAATTGTTAGAAAACAAATATATCAATATTATGTGATTACTTTGTTGTAACAATAAAAATGTTTAAGTGATTATTTAATGTATTTCGGTATTATGAAAATCAAAAGATGTATTTTCGTTTCATGTAGTCACAAATAGGAAGATCAATCTCTTATAGTTAATATTATTTTTGTTATGTTAGGTATATCTTCTCGTCCATTATTAGTATGTCACAATAAATTAGACGTATGTCCTTAGTACTATAAGTTGTGGTGCCAGTTATTGTATGTTATCATTACTTGTTACAAGATATCATGTGAAGATTACATAAGAGTGGTTATTCAATTTAGGCATGCGTGATCAAATACAGGTTCAAGTTACAACTTTAAGCTAGATATAGATGATGTAAACGGTACATATGTTTTTTTATCAATTACACAATTTAAATAGTTAGTAATATAATTTTGTAATCTTTTTATGACTCTTTCATGTCGTTAAAACATAAAATACAAAAATCTAAAACCCTCTCAAAGACTTAAACACGTACTGCTAACAACCCCACCCTTTCCCCGACAATAAGAGTTACTATCTTAATCTCCCAATGGAACACACAAAATTACAAAAATAATTAGAAAGGGTTGAAATTTTAAGTACAACACGATCGTGTTACTTTTTATCACACGTAAAAAAGATTACACAATGTAGAGTGATTATACAAAGGGATTATATATTTTTATCTTCTGAGTCGGGTTTGGCCGGATGGCATCGCGGTTGGCCCTTTCTAATTATTTTTTCAATTTTGTGTGTTCCAATTGGGAGATTAAGATATTAACTCTTATTGTCGGGGAAATGGTGGGGTTGTTAGTGGTACGTGTTTAAGTCTTTAAGAGAGTTTGAGATTTTTGTATTTTATGTTTTAACGACGTGAAAGAGTCATTTATATAAATTTAATCAACTCTTTTTTGAAAGTTAGTGTTAAAATCTTTTTTATTTTACAAATTTAATAACTATAAAGGGCATAATTTAGGTGTAACATATGCCAAACGAATGTATTTTTATATTTATTAGTTTAGGTTGGAAATATATTTAGTGAAAATATTTTTTTTACTAATTTGGACGTAAATTATTATATTTATATATGAGTTATATAATTAATTATTTACTGTGTTGAACAATTTCATAGCATCACAACATGCCAATTACATAATATTTAAAAAGCAATTGGAATGAATAGTTAGCTTTTGTTGTTCTCTGATTTGGCCACATGACTTATTCTTTTTGCAGTTTTCCCCTTCCACCATGTTTAAAGGCAAACAAACCCTATTTAACTTTTCTGATTTGGGAATCGACTGGCCTCTTTGGTGGTGCCGGAGGTGGTGGAGGCGGTGGCCGCTCCGGCCTGGCCGTTGTTTCCCGTCTCTTGTGCGCTGTCTCCAGTGGTTGTACAACTTCTAAAGCTTGATGTGCTAGCTGGTGATGCGTGACAGTGTTTTAAAAAGGCGAGCGGGCTGCATCTCTATCTTTGCAGATGAGAAACACTTCTCCGGCGTGTGGCGGTGGTTCCTTTGCCTCCCATGGCCGTTGTGCGATCTTTGTTTGAGTGGTGATGTCGTGTTGGTCGGGTGCATGTCGGTGTGCGATCTTTGTTTGAGGTTGCCTGACGTCAGATCTGAACGCCGCTGTAGAGGTGGTCGATGAGGTTCGCTTGATTTCAGCTCCTATTTGGTCCCCCCCCCCCGTTTTTGTTGTCGATAACAATGGTCCCGGCTTGCAATATTTGTTTGAGGTTGCCCCGACCTCAGATCCGATTTGGTTTGTTGTCAAGCCGGTTGCTCTGTTGTCAAGCCGGTTCCCATTTGTGGTCGACGTGGTGCCGAATGCTGTCTATGTTCGTTTATGGTGTCGTTGACTGCCCCCTTTTAGATCCGGTTTGATTTCTATTTGGTTGCGTACCTCTAGCTTCTGGTTATTAGATGGTGATGATGGGCAAGGCGACCTTGAACCCTAATCTTTTATTTTTGTTTGCGACGGGGGTGCATGTTTCGGTGCTCATAAGTCGGTCATGATGATCACCCGTCGTCTGAGACCCATGTCTTTTTGTTTCTGGTTTATTGATGATGGTATTGCTATGATGACTACGGTAAAAATGGTTGTTTGGCGTGGCATAATCAGTGAGGGCATGTGTGGTATTCTGCATTTGCAACCTGTTTTTGCAGCTATTATAACCCAATTCCTAGATCTGAGCCTAAATGTTCTTATTTTTAAATAATATGATTTGTCTTTTGTAAGGCCCCCTTTCCCGGGCACCTCACAGTTGGTTGTTCATCGCACATAAAACGCACATTTGATATATATATATATATATATATATATATATATATATATATTTGTAAGCATCTTTAATAAACATGGCAGCGGACTTTCTGAAACAAACTTTTCTTTTACTATAAATACTTTTGCCATTTAATACAACGTACGTCAGTTACAAAACATCTAATGTTGCATTACATTACAAAAGCATTATACAAAAGATTTCATCATTTCTAATTACATCTTTACAATGCCTAACTTTTACTATAATTGTTGCTGAAGCACATGAAACCGAGGATTTCTTAAGTAATCCCGTTTATGTGAATCCTCAACAATCATAGGGTCATAAACAATGACCTCTAGTATAAAAACATAAAAAAATTTCATCATGAAGAAGATTTCTTAAATAATCCCGTTTATCAGGATCTTCAAGAAATCTTGCACTTGCATGCAACACAATGTGTTGCGTGCGTTATGGGCCCACAACACATTGCGTGGCAGCATTATCAAAAGGAGAATGCCATCCCAAAAGAGCTGAGTAGCCGCCTCGTGCCATCCCCAGCAACGCTACCTGCCAACTGGAAACACATAAAAAGTCAGCGTTGCTGAGTGAGTTCTAGTTTTATAATAAAACATACTTTCATTTGTTAAAACTGTCCTGGCATACGTGTGTTCATACAATGTACGTACAGTTAGATAACATTATTATTATCATCATCTTTCGTTCATTAGCGTTCATTCATGTACTATTCATCATTCTCATTCACGTTCGTGCATACATTCTTTACGTTCTTTCATTCGTACACAGAGATAATATTCATTATTATCTTCATCATTCGTTATACATCAATGTCTTTAACTTCTCATATGGATCCTGTCAGGCTTTACCCACTTCATAGCATTCGGCTATGATTACTGTGGTCGAATGACAAGGATCCCGTTTCGTCCTTACTTGCACATTGAATTCTGATGTACCAATACCATATGCTATACCCCGATCAGTCTTAGCTACTGGGCCGTGAATCAATAGAGCGTATGCCACAGTAGCCTTAGCTACTGGGCCGTGAATCTAAGCGTACGCCACAGTACTAGTAGGTAAGCGGTAAAGGTACCATGACCATGGCCAATCACAAAGAAGGGCCAATCAACTTATTCAATGTTTGCAAGACTTAATTCGTTTGTTCGTTAATGCATGTATTCATCATCGTTTTACCCATTCATTCATTCATTAATACATGCATTCATCGTCATGTTCCTCTTTCTTTATCTTTCACTTTACGTTACATAATACTTCGTTCAATCATTGTCATAATACATGAGTCGTGAAAGATATACATACAAAATCATAAGGAACATAAATATTTGCAAATCATCAGTCATTACCATCATATAAAACAAAATCATACTCATCATATTTACGTCCTACATACACCTCTCATCTCATTCACATCAGCCCTGTTTGGGCGACTGAACATACCGTAGTCGCATGGCCCCATGCGACTGGGTCGTGCGATTGGGCAATCGGGCGACTGGGCTTACATTCGTGCGAATGGACCTCCTATCGTACGAGTTAACACTCTACGAATGGACTATTTGGCGATTAACCCTCATACGTGCGACTGAACTATCAGGCGAATGGACCTATGCGACCGAATCCCTCAATCGCATGACCTGTCGGGCGATTGAGCCCCATCCGTACGACTGAGCCTCAATCGTACGATTGAACATCAGTTTTCCCTCAGTTATGCGACTGGCCCTTCAGTCGCATAGCCCTAACTGGGCGGCGACTGGAGTTCATCACGAACAGCAGCCGCGATCTAACTCCTCTAAACTCATTTCCACCCCCAAATTAGCCCTCCTAAATCTTAGGGATTCATACTAGAACATCATACATGCTTATACAAGTCCAATTTCATACATTAAACTTACTAAACCCGATTTCACCCAAATGGGTTAAACACATACTTTACAAAAATAGGGTTTATATGTGATCCAGCCCCAAAATCATAAGAAAACATGAAAATGAGGGGTCCTAGAACTCACATTATCAAGGAGAAGATGAAGAGCTTCGATTTGGCTAGCCGCTTGACAAATCTTGAGCCCGAATCACCACTCTCTCTTTCTTTCTCTTCTTTCTCTGCTCTCTCTCTTTCTGCCCCTTATTTCCCGACTGAGTGTGTAAGTGTGGAGAAGAAGAGGGCTGCCCCTCCTTTATTACTACAGCTCAGTCGCCCGTCGTCCATGCGATTGGACTTTCGATCGCACGAACACCATGCGACTGGACCTCTAGTCGCATGAGCTCCATGCGCATGGTCCTTCTTTCGTCCCTGCATCATGCGATTGGGCCTCCAGTCGCATGAATTCCATGCGGCTGAGACTCAGTCGCATATCACTCAAAAGGTCAAACTTCCGGGTGTTACAAGTCCACCCCCCTTATTTAGGTTTCGTCCCCGAAACCTGTTATTCCTCGAACAATAGTGGGTAATGCTGCCTCATTTCTTCTTCGGTTTCCCACGTGGACTCGGATCCCTTCCTGTGCCGTCACTGTACACACACAAGAGGAACCACTTTATTTCTTAACCTCTTCTCTTTGCGATCGATGATCGCCACTGGTTGCTCTACATAGTTGAGCCGTTCGTCTACTTCAATATCTCCCAGTGGAACGATCAGATCTTCATCGGCCAAACATTTTCTCAGATGAGATACGTGGAAGGTCGGGTGGATTCCACTTAGCTCATCCGACAACTCCAATCTATAGGCCACCTCTCCTACTCGGGCAATGATTCGGAAAGGGCCTATATACCGCGGGCTCAGTTTGCCCCGCTTTCTGAACCGAATGATTCCTTTCCAAGGTGAGACCTTCAACATAACCCGATCTCTCACCTGGTTATCAATCGGCCTGCGTCGTTTGTCAGCATACGACTTCTGTCTGTCTTTGGCTGCCTTCATGTAGGCCTTGATCCTTTCAAGCTTTTTAGTCGTAGCCTCGATCACTTTGACGCTTCCCAACTCCTTTTGACCAATATCACCCCAACAAACGGGTGTCCTGCATCTCCTGCCGTATAGCATCTCATAGGGTGGCATGCCAATACTGGCATGATAGCTGTTATTGTATGAGAATTCGGCTAACGGCAAGTGGTCATCCCAACTTCCCCCGAAGTCAATAACACATGCCCGGAGCACGTCCTCTAAGGTCTGAATGGTCCTTTCCGACTGACCATCAGTTTGAGGATGATAGGCAGTGCTAATATGTAACCTCGTCCCCATAGCATCATGAAATTTCTTCCAGAATTTGGAGGTAAACCGGGTGTCGCGATCTGACACAATCGACACCGGTATACCATGACGTGTCACAATCTCCTTGATGAAAAGATCAGCCAACCTTTCGGATGAATATGTCTCGCGCATCAGCAGGAAGTGAGCGCTCTTCGTCAGACGATCCACAATCACCCATATAGTATCGTACCCTCTCGGGGTACGTGGCTGCTTTGTAATGAAATCCATGGTGATGTGCTCCCACTTTCATTCCGGTATATCCAAAGGTTGAATCTTTCCATACGGTCTCTGATGCTCGTCCTTCACTTGCAGACAAGTAAGGCACTTACTCACATACTCCACCACGTCACGTTTCATACCCGGCCACCAATAATCTTTCTTCATGTCTTGGTACATCTTGGTAGCACCGGGATGAATGGAGTACCGAGTCTTGTGAGCTTCATCCATAATCCTCATTCGCAGATCCCTAAGACGAGGAATCCACACACGCCCAAACCGGGTTCTAACACCCATCGTGTTTTCACCCAGCTCCGCAACCAGACCTCCCATTCTTTCAGAGTTCAGATGATCTTCTTTCAATGCCTCGTCTTGGAACTCTTTCACTTGCTTCATCACGTCAGATGTCATGATCAATTGGTACGCCTTCACCTGAATTGGCTCGGGCCTCTCCTTTCGGCTAAGGGCGTCCGCCACCACGTTGGCTTTGCCCGGATGGTAGTGGATTTCACAATCATAGTCTTTTATAAGTTCCAACCATCGCCTCTGCCTCATATTCAAATCTTTTTGCTCGAAGAAGTACTTCAAGCTCTTGTGGTCGGTAAAGATGGTGCACTTCATCCCGTAGAGATAATGCCTCCAAATCTTCAATGCAAAGACCACGGCTGCTAGCTCCAAGTCATGAGTAGGGTAATTAACCTCATGAACTTTCAGCTGTCGGGATGCATAGGCTATCACCCTTCCCTTTGCATTAATACACATCCCAACCCCGAGTAGGAAGCATCAGAATAAACCACCAAGTCTTCGCTTCCATCTGGTAATGACAGGACAGGAGCTTGGGTCAACCTCGTCTTTAATTCTTCAAACGCCTTCTCTTGAGCTTGACCCCATACAAACTTCACATCCTTCCGAGTCAACTTGGTCAGTGGAGAAGCAATCTTGGAGAAGTATTAGATGAATCTTCTGTAATAGCCCGCCAGACCCAAGAAACTACGGATCTCGGATGGCGTCTTTGGAGACTTCCATTGCATTACTGCTTCCACCTTTGCCGGATCGACCATAATTCCTTCCGGATTAACCACGTGACCCAAGAACTGAACTTCACGCAACCAAAATGCGCACTTGGAGAACTTAGCGTACAATTTCTCCCTTCTCAACGTCTCTAGTACTTCTCGAATGTGACCGGCATGCTCCGTTTCGCTCCTCAAATAAATCAGGATATCATCAATAAATACAATCACTGATTTATCCAGCATCGGCCGACACACTCGGTTCATCAAATCCATAAAAGCAGCTGGCGCATTGGTCAAACCAAAGGACATGACAAGGAACTCGTAGTGACCGTAGCGCATACGAAAAGCTGTTTTAGGGATGTCCTGCTCTTTCACTTTTAGTTGATGGTAGCCCGATCGAAGATCTATCCTTGAAAACAAACTGGCGCCTTGAAGTTGATCAAACAAGTCATCGATTCTCGGCAAGGGGTATCTGTTCTTCACCGTTAACTTATTCAGCTCGCGGTAGTGATGCACATCCTCATACTACCATCTTTCTTCTTTACCAACAGAACCGGAGCACCCCAAGGTGAGATACTCGGTCTAATGAACCCCTTATCCAATAGCTCTTGCAACTGCTCCATCAACTCTTTCATTTCCGTCGGGGCCAATCGATACGGTGCCTTGGTGACAGGTTGAGCACCCGGTATCAGGTCAATCTGGAACTCGATCTCTCTGTCAGGTGGCAATCCCGATAAGTCTTCCGGGAACACGTCTGGAAAATCACGCACAACGGAACATCAGATAGTTGTGGTGTTCGCGTTTCCACATCTTTCACATAACATAAGTAGGCGTTGCACCCACGCCTCAAACATTTTCCCGCCACAGCCATTGAGATCACCTTCGAAATCGTAGTAACCCGATCACCATAAACTGCCACTGAACTACGGCCGAGAGCTGTCAATTGAATCATCTTCTTGCGACATACGATGTTAGCCTCAAAGTCCGCCAACCAATCCATCCCAAGCACCAAATCGAAACCACCCAAAGTCATCGCAAACGGTCTAACCGGAAATTTGTGGCCCTCCAATTCAACATCACAACCCTCTATCACCTCAGAGATCCTAGTAGACTTACCTATAGTAGTTTCTACATCAAAGGGCACATCAACCCGTCTACTACTAACAGGCAGCTTAGTACAGAAGGCAGCAGAAATAAAACTCCTACTGGCACCCGACTCAAATAATACGGAGGCTAAAGTTTGGTTCACCAGAAACGTACCGGACACAACATCAGGGTCCGTCCAGGCCTCCTCCCGCGTCATCGTGAATGCCCTGGCCTTTACTCTCGATTCTTCACCTCCCGCCTTCTTCGCCCCTGACCCCTCAGCCCTAGGCTTCTTGCAGTCTCTGCTCATATGACCACTTTCCCCACAGTTAAAACACTTACCCATCCCGCAATCCTTTGACATATGCCCTGACTTCCCACATTTGAAACAGATGTTGGATCCCCACTTGCACTCCCCTGAGTGCTCCTTTCCACACTGGCCACACTTCCTCAACCCCGCTCCTGACATGACCACACGGCGGTCATCCACCCTTATCTTCTTGTTACTCGTTGAAGTATCACCTCGACCAAATCTCTTCCCCTGCCAGCTTCTCTCACCACCTACCTTCTTACTAATCTCAGTCTTTACCACCACCGCCCGTTCATCATATAATCTCCCAACCAAATCCACTGCCGACCTAAAGGTGCTCGGTCGAGCAGTAATCAAATGCCTGCGGATGTCAGCTGGCAACCCCTGAACATACCGGTTGATCTTTCGAGACACCGGCGTCACCTGATCCGGTACCATCCTCGCCATCTCATTGAACTTTGTGGTGTATTGTTGGTGGGTCATCGTTCCCGCCTCCAGCTACATGAACTCTCTCTCAACTTTGTCTATTTCTCGACGAGGACTGAACTCATCAATCACCATCCTTTTCAGCTCGGCCCACTTCATTTTTCCAATGGCCCTGCTACCCACCAGTATAAGGCCGACCCCGTAAAAGACTGGGTAGCAAACTTCACCTTCTTGTCCTCCTGGCAATCACTAATATCGAGGACAGCCTCCATTTCTCTCACCCATTGGTGAGCATCAGCAGCAGTGCCAGAACCGTCAAAAGTAGGGGGCTTGCACCTCATGAATGCCCCGTAATTACAACCCCGTGTTGTCTCTCGTACCGGCTCCTCCTCCTCTTCCTCTTCATTATCAGATAGAACCGTCTCCGGCTCTTGTTGCTCCTGTCTTCCTGAGGACCGGTTCCTCTCTTTTCTTTCACCTTCCCTGACAGCCTTAATTACTTCAGTCACCACAGACGGTAAGATCGTCTGCATGACCTGATGTACCTCCTCAACCACTGCCTCTTTTACCGAGGCTCTCAAGTTAGCGCTCTCATCTACCCCCTCCTGATGAGGAGTATCGGGTTCTTCATGAACCACTTTCTCCACCCTAGGTCTTCCTCTTGTGGCTCGTGGTTCAGCACCACGTCCGCCATCGCCTCCACCCCGGGAAGCTTTAGAAGATCTACCACCAGCCATTCTCTACCACACTGAAAGATTCAAACACCAACACGGTCATTCAAGGAAATAGCTCAGTTTATGTCAAGTATAGCAGGTTCCTAATTACAGTGGCCAGTTGTGATTAGCCACTTACTTTACTCTTCGTACCCCGAGCATTACCTGTCCTGACTACGTTAGTATCTAACTCTATCAGTAACACATACATCATATAACATGCGCACGTAATACTAGTTAACTTTAATAAAAATACCTGATGGCAAGCAACTACTCAGATGGCATTCTCTTCCTTTCTGTCCCATATTCAGTTCAAGTTTAGGTTTATTTTGAAAATTTACCCATTTCACTTAAACTTTGGCTCTGATACCAACTTGTAAGGCCCCCTTTCCCGGGCACCTCACAGTTGGTTGTTCATCGCACATAAAACGCACATTTGATATATATATATATATATATATATATATATATATATATATTGTAAGCATCTTTAATAAACATGACAGCGGAATTTCTGAAACAAACTTTTCTTTTACTATAAATACTTTTGCCATTTAATACAACGTACGTCAGTTACAAAACATCTAATGTTGCATTACATTACAAAAGCATTATACAAAAGATTTCATCATTTCTAATTACATCTTTACAATGCCTAACTTTTACTATGATTGTTGCTGAAGCATATGAAACCGACGATTTCTTAAGTAATCCCGTTTATGTGAATCCTCAACAATCATAGGGTCATAAACAGTGACCTCTAGTATAAAAACATAAAAAAAATTTCATCATGAAGAAGATTTCTTAAATAATTCTGTTTATCAGGATCTTCAAGAAATCTTGCACTTGCATGCAACACAATGTGTTGCGTGCGTTATGGGCCCACAACACATTGCGTGGCAGCATTATTGAAAGGAGAATGCCATCCCAAAAGAGCTGAGTAGCCGCCTCGTGCCATCCCCAGCAACGTTACCTGCCAACTGAAAACACATAAAAAGTCAGCGTTGCTGAGTGAGTTCTAGTTTTATAATAAAACATACTTTCATTTGTTAAAACTGTCCTGGTATACGTGTGTTCATACAATGTACGTACACTTAGATAACATTGTTATTATCATCATCTTTCGTTCATTAGCGTTCATTCATGTACTATTCATCATTCTCATTCACGTTCGTGCATACATTCTTTACGTTCTTTCATTCGTACACAGAGATAATATTCATTATTATCTTTATCATTCGTTATACATCAATGTCTTTAACTTCTCATATGGATCCTGTCAGGCTTTACCCACTTCATAGCATTCGGCTATGATTACTGTGGTCGAATGACAAGGATCCCGTTTCGTCCTTACTTGCACATTGAATTCTGATGTACCAATACCATATGCTATACCCCGATCAGCCTTAGCTACTGGGCTGTGAATCTAAGCGTACGCCACAGTACTAGTAGGTAAGCGGTAAAGGTACCATGACCATGGCCAATCACAAAGAAGGGCCAATCGACTTATTCAATGTTTGCAAGACTTAATTCGTTTGTTCGTTAATGCATGTATTCATCATCGTTTTACCCATTCATTAATACATGCATTCATCGTCATGTTCCTCTTTCTTTATCTTTCACTTTACGTTACATAATACTTCGTTCAATCATTTTCATAATACATGAGTCGTGAAAGATATACATACATAATCATAAGGAACATAAATATTTGCAAATCATCAGTCATTACCATCATATAAAACAAGATCATACTCATCATATTTACGTCCTACATACACCTCTCATCTCATTCACATCAGCCCTGTTTGGGCGACTGAACATACTGCAGTCGCATGGCCCCCATGCGACTGGGTCGTGCGATTGGGCAATCGGGCGACTGGGCTTACATTCGTGCGAATGGACCTCCTATCGTACGAGTGAACACTCTACGAATGGACTATTTGGCGATTAACCCTCATACGTGCAACTGAACTATCAGGCGAATGGACCTATGCGACCGAATCCCTCAATCGCATGACCTGTCGGGCGATTGAGCCCCATCCGTACGACTGAGCCTCAATCGTACGATTGAACATCAGTTTTCCCTCAGTCGTGCGACTGGCCCTTCAGTCGCATAGCCCTAACTGGGCGGCGACTGGAGTCATCACGAACAGCAGCCGCGATCTAACTCCTCTAAACTCATTTCCACCCCCAAATTAGCCCTCCTAAATCTCAGGGATTCATACTAGAACATCATACAAGCTTATACAAGTCCAATTTCATACATTAAACTTACTAAACCCGATTTCACCCAAATGGGTTAAACACATACTTTACAAAAATAGGGTTTATATGTGATCCAGCCCCAAATTCGTAAGAAAACATGAAAATGAGGGGTCCTAGAACTCACATTATCAAGGAGAAGATGAAGAGCTTCGATTTGGCTAGCCGCTTGACAAATCTTGAGCCCGAATCACCACTCTCTTTTTCTTTCTCTTCTTTCTCTGCTCTCTCTCTTTCTGCCCCTTATTTCCCGACTGAGTGTGTAAGTGTGGGGAAAAAGAGGGCTGCCCCTCCTTTATACTACAGCTCAGTCGCCCGTCGTCCATGCGATTGGACTTTCGATCGCACGAACACCATGCGACTGGACCTCCAGTCGCATTAGCTCCATGCGCATGGTCCTTCATTCGTCCTTGCATCATGCGATTGGGCCTCCAGTCGCATGAATTCCATGCGGCTGAGATTCAGTCGCATATCACTCAAAAGGTCAAACTTCCGGGTGTTACATCTTTTGGTTAATGTGTTACTATCGAACTTGTAATTTTTTTAAACTAATCGTTTTATACGATTTTAATTTGGTTTGGTTTATGAGTTTTGAGGTAAATTATATTTGTTTAACCATCATGCACCTTTGTCTAACTTTGTTTTTAAAACAAATAGAAGCTCCGTAAAAATTTTTGTGATGGTAAGAACGTGATGATAGGACAATATTCGTTTATTTAAGCCTCGGTTTAACCGAACAACACTAGTCGAGTTTAATTTGAAAGTAAGATGAATAATATATTGATTGTTGAATGATTCTTGAAGTTGAATGATTCTTGAAGAATGATTAAAATTAATAGTCACATGGTCAACAAATTATTTACTCATTGGTGCAGTTAAAGAAAAACGTGACTACACTCAACGTATTAGACTCAAGTGAAAAAGTCTTTCTTCAGTTGAAAACTACTTGGTCCGGTGGTTAACAGCCTATTCTTTCAAAGTGGAGGTGCTGAGTTCGAATCTCACTTGTGCCAGTGAAGAGACATCTGGGTGATGGGACGAATCTGGACTTTATCTCGGGTTCGAACCTGACAGGGGGCGAAGGTCTACCCATTCCACGGGGTTCCTGCGCATCGGAGGGCTGGGTCTTGTGGGCGGTCGAGTAGTCGACCTTGGATATAGCCCCAAAAGAATATGTTATATCCAAAATCTTAGCCGTTCATAAAAAAGTTGGAAACAACTTTGGTTAGAAACAACTTTGGTGTAAGGGTGTAAAACTTCATTTTATATTTCATTTCTCCATTCGATTATGTGAACGTTATTGGTTTACATTATTTCTGTCTTATGTATAGCGAGTGTACTTTTATTATTGTTATTTTATTAAAATTTTTAATAAAAACCGGCCTAACTTCCTCCATTTTATTATCCTTATCATGTGGTATTCCTTTTACATTAATCAACAATCAACATTTTTTAAATACAAAATAAAAAATAATTACCAAACAAATATTCTGCAATTAGGTACATGACCCGACACTAGAAGAGGGCCCAAAGCAAATGTCTTATCAGAAGAAAAAATATACAATCATCATGTAAACTAATGTCGTCGTTAATATACTTACACGAGCACCAAACTGCAAAACAAAACAAAACAAAATATGTGA
Organism: Flaveria linearis; assembly: GCA_024085815.1. Classification (NCBI taxonomy): domain Eukaryota; kingdom Viridiplantae; phylum Streptophyta; class Magnoliopsida; order Asterales; family Asteraceae; genus Flaveria; species Flaveria linearis. The sequence continues at coordinate 71,992 of JABSNV010000463.1, forward strand.
ATAATTGAATATCACCTTGTAACAATAATTTGATTGAGCATTCATTAATTTTCAACATAATTATGATCATCAAAATTTAGAATATTACTTTTATTGATTCTAAACCAATATTTTTAAAAATAGAATCTTAGTTATTTTTACGCATTCAGCCCTTAACATTATTAATTGTACATGAATACATGATAATTATATGACTAGGTTTTTTTTAAGCGCATGACTTTAGGTTTCAAGCCTTAAAATAGGCGTTGGTTGAAGAGAAAAGGACAAACATATTTTGATTATTTAAGAAAACTGTTTATTTAATAAATTGGAACAAGATTTTTTTTACTAATGAAATACAAAATCTAAGCAAGATGAGAACATAAAATTTAAAAACAAGAAATAAAAAAAATATAAATAGGCAATTTCATATATCTTTCTATAAATTTATATAATTATATACTTTTTTAATCATTATCGAAGACTATTGCATATTATGAATTAAAAACCTATGATTCGAGTAATTTTTAAGTTCATAAATGGATAGATGTAATTTTTTCAAATATAAAATAGAGAAACTAGTATATGAAAAGCATGTTCAATGGGTTATTCAAAAACATGTTTAGTCATATAACAAAGTAGCAAATAAGTAATCCTTTAAAGACCACTTAAAAGAGGTCACGGAGTGGTATTCGGGAATTATTATTTATTAATCTTGAGTTGTTTAATTCTTTTTCCTAACCAGGAATACCACCCCTCAAATCCATGATTTTAATTTTACTATCAATCGGTGAATAATCGCCGATTTCACTGACAAAAGAAGGAAGCAAAGAGTGGTCAGTGGTACAATATAAAGCACGCATGCACACCCGGAAAAATATGAATTAAATGCGAAAAATAGGAACAACTTTGTTAAAAATAAAAAAAGATCAAAAAAATAAAAGAAAACCAATGTGACATAAGTAAAATGAGGAAAAAGCAAGGACTCCTCCCATTATGTCATCTTGAGCGATTAAAACTATATAAAATAAATAAACTAATTATACCATTTTATTATAATTTTTAAAAATAAAGCTAAAGTATATATATTAAGTGAATAAACATTCACCGAATCACTTTTAGGTTAACAACTGAGGGCCAAGGTTACTTGGTTCGTGTATGGCACAACCTTTTCGGTTCACACCGAGGGCCGGCCCAATAGATATAGTTATGATTTATTGGGCTTGGGGTCCCCCAAAAATAAAAGTCCTTAAATTTTTTAAAAAGCTTTATGTTAGGCTTAAAGTTTATGGGCTTTATTTTGTTCAAAGAATTTGTACTAAAGATTTATTGCTTTTGAATTGTCTAGTTATTTTTTTACTGTTTAGTTACTTTTTAAGTTAGGTTGCTTTTTGGTGTTTAAATTTAGATTTTGGCTTATTTTTTTTTCTCTTTGATATCTTAGTTTTATGCTTAAGATATTTAGGCATATCATAAGACAGTTAGGCTACATTTTGGTGTTTAGAATGTTTTTTAATTAATTAATTGGTGGTTTTTGTGAATTAAATGCTATTTTTTTTAAAAAAAGTTTATTTTTTGTGTTCGATTGGGGCCCCCAAAACCGTAGAGCCGGCCCTGTTCACACCAATGTCGCCATCTAGGTTAACTCACCATCTCGATTGCACTACTTCTTCATTACTTCTTTCTTGGGTGATGCTAATAAGCACGTGAACACAGAAAAATATCTTTGATACTAATAATATATACAACTTTCTTTTATTAAGAACAAAATATATAACATGTATGAGCTAATGAAACTATGAATTTAAAGTTATAAACAGTGGCAGGATAAAAAGGGTATCACAGACGAAATCTTTTAACATATATAATGATGTTTTGGGACGGTGCAAATAAAGAGCTGTGTAATTTTTTATGTTATTAAATAGTTTACTTATTTATATAATATTTATTTTTTTTGTCCTTCAGACTTGGTCCAAGTGGTAAGAATTCCCCCTCCCAAAGTGGAGGTCAGGGGTTCGAACCTCTTTGGTACCGGTTTGGGGACATTTAGAGCAATGAAGAGAATTTTCCTTTAAGCCAGTGGTTGTGGAGGCAGATTCTCAGAGCTCGACCCCGGTTTTCATCCGGCTGTTACTCCAGAGGGGCAACCCTTGTGGAGGCAGTACGGTTTCCGGAGGAACGCCGTAACCAAGTCTGACAATCCAACGTGGACCCGGTTCAGACAACATAGTCTAGGGCAGATCTTGGCTAGGGTCGCCCAGAAGGGCGATGTGATATTGGGTCACTCATAAAAAAGTCACCGTTCAAAAAAAAAAATTATATAATATTTTTAATTTATAAAATATTAACAATGAAATGAATGATTGATTTTGTGGTGGGATAGGGTTGGATTTTCATGTGTGCATGCCTAGTGAAGTCGTGATCATACCAGTGTTGCATGTATTACCACTTTGTATATTTTAGGCCCATACACATTTTGTCATCTTCGTTGTCTAAGATTAATTTATTTTTTTTTCTTACACACGGAGAAGTGTAGAAATAACAATATTCCCTTGCTCTTATTATTTACTAAATAAACATCAGACCGTACTAAAAATACGTAATTAATTAAAACATATTTTTCTTTGGATAAAATACAGTAGAAGTGATAGGCTAGATTTACATTTTCATGGTTTATAATTAAAAACCGTGAAAGCCGTGTATAGCCAATCACCTAAATTATATATATATGTGTGCGTGTGTGTGTATATAGAATTTTTAATGATTTAAATGTATTTAAATAAAATTTAACCTTATTATTTAAGTTCACTATATATTTTGTAATTTAAACCACGAGATACGAGGATGACAATAAAACGAGTTATATATACATAACCTGTAGTGGTCAACATGATAACACGTACTTATATAGTTCATATATGGTTTGCGTTTGACTGTTAAAAAGAAATTAATACATAGAGTAAATTACCATTTGCATACCTGAGGTTTGGTGATTTTGACCATTTGCATCCCTACAGTTTAAAAATCCTCATATACCCCCTAACGTTTCATTTTTATTTCCATTTGAGTCCAACACACTAACGTCGTTAGATTTTTCCGTTAGTTTTTATAAAATGACAAAAATACCCTTGTAATTTCAGGGATGCAAACGGTAATTTACTCTTAAATAAAAACCCCTATTATCTTCTCTCTCTCTCTATCTATTCTTTCTTCACTATATATCCATCAAATTAACCCAAATCCCCACTAATTCAATAAAATCAAACCACAACGTCGTTAGATTTCAGGGCTGCGGTGGTGGTGGTGATGGGGGGTTGCGGTTGTGGTGGTGATTGGAGGTCGCGATGGTGGTGATTGGGGTTGCGGTGGTGGTTGTGATGGGGGGTTGCGGTTGTGGTGGTGATTGGAGGTCGCTGTGGTGGTGTTGATGGGGGGTTGCGGTGGTGGTGAAGGGGGGTTGCGGTGGTCGTCGAGGAACCTCCGGCTTTATGCAGAAAGGGTTAACAACAAAGGCCTCTGTGCCATTGCTCAGGCCGAGTCTTTACGTTACAAGCTTCTTGGAGGCCTTGCTGTTCGCAGGTCTTAAATCCTTTTAATTTAATCACTTGCTGGTCCATATAGATTGTGGTAATGATTTATACTAATCAATTGATGTTCTATGGTTCTGTTTTCAGGGCTTGCTATGGTGTTCTAAGGTTTGTTATGGAAAATGGTGCAAAAGGATGTGAGGTATGTAGAGTATATTTTCATCCTTGTTGTTTGTTGTTACTGAGTGTATGTGAATCCAAGGATCGCAATTCAGGAATTATCAGTATTAAAATGAATCAATTTAATGATCGCGGAATTATCACTAATTGACGTTTAATTGTTTATAATGATCAATGATGAACACAACCACAGAAACACAATAAACACGAAATCTATAATAATTCAAATGTATGTCATTAACTATAATGTAATGATTACAAAAGAATAATGAATGACTATGAACTATCGAATTCTGTGTATCGAATGATGTTTGATGTTGATGTGACGGCTGCTAGGGTTGCACAATGAACTCTTGATCGCCGTAATATTGATTGATTGTGTTCACCGAGATGTGAAACCTAGGACTCATATTTATAGATGATTTGAGTCGGTTAAGGAAACACCGGATCTCTCGGGATTTGTTATTGATTGTGTTGACTTGTTTGACTTCTTGGAGTTGTAATCGCACAAGTATAATGTTCTTCCGCAGCAATCTTCTCATCCGCAGAACATTTGTTCTTCCGTAGATGACTTAGTCTTCCGTAGCCAAGTTGTTCTTCCGTAGGAAATTCTTTCGTAGGAGTCTTCACTTCATGGTATTTGATCATCCGCAGGAACATGTACTTGGTCATTTGGTCTTGTAAGAAACATATCTACGGATTAACAAAGTTGTTCATCCGTAGATGTTTCCGACACTTGGTCAATTTCAGTGAATCCATCCAAGTATATTGTTTATCCTGTCAAGTCACAAATCAACACACATACATATATGGGGTTAACCTATAGATTCAAATCACATATATATATATTTTGACTGTTACAAATGTTAATTACAAGACTTGATTTTCAAGTACTAAGCCTATACAAAATTGATCTAGCCCTATACAATCTAGACCTAACAATACTCCCCCTTAGGCTTAGCTCCTTGTAATCAGTCCTTCAAAACAGCAAGCTCCTTAACTCTTGCTATCATTTTGTTGTAGAAGTAAGATACAGCAGTTTTCTGATCATCGTACTTGTACTTGATCTGCATCCTGCTGATCTTCTTCAATGTGTCATAGCTCAGACCCAAAACATCTTCTTCCGTAGTGAGTGTTTCCACTACACTATCATTATGTACAATCTCTAATTCATCTTCTTCTGAGATTCTGAGCTCAGACACTTCAGCTATGGTTGTCCCCTTCAGTAGCCCAGCCTCATGTCTTCTTCTCTTGTGTGCCTTTGCATGCAGTTTATCAATAACTTGTATCATGTGCACGTACAGGCAGAGATCATTCTGGGCTTTTTCATCTGTTAGTTTTGGGAAGAATTTATCATGAAGATATGAAGTGTAGCTGGGATGCAACATCTTTAGCTCCATTGGATCAAAAATTCTTATTTTGTCTCCCTTCTTCCCTTCAACATTTCTCAGCAACACCATCTCTTTATTCTTTTCAACGTATCCCCATTCTGAGATAGGACACGTGAATTGATTTCCAGTGATGCTTTTGATGGTGTGTGAGCTTCTGGTACATCCCACCCTCTTTAGCAGATCATCATCTACAAGGGATGAGACTTCAGCTGTTTTTCTTTTCTGAGTTTGTATCATTCTTTTGTGCTCCTTATCATTTCTCTTTGCTTGCATGAGCACATCATCAGTAAAGCTGGTCTTCATACCATTTACAGCTGCTGAGAAGTCTCTCCCCCTGAGATGGATTGGGTAGTTGAACATGGGGATGCTTTGTAGATCTCTCATATCTTGCTCCGGAAGGCTGAGCATGTCTTCCACATCATGGAAGTATTGAATCCTTCCAGATGTCCTCTTGATTATGGCACAATCCCAGTCTGGATCATATTTCCAGGCCATAATCCTGTTGTCTTCCACAGAACTGGGAGTTGTGATGTGATCATACAGTTCAATGAGAGAGGATTTCTTCTCAGTAATCTCTCGAACTGTTGTTCCCAGAGGCCATACCTTTCCTGGGATCACTGCCCTTGGCTCTCTGATGAGTTTTCCTTTTCCTTGTGTTGATCTTTTGATTCAACAGTTACTGGATCAGCAACAAGTTTGCTTTGTTCTTTTGGATGTGGAGCAGTGGTTCTGAACTTAACTCCCGTTTCCAGTTCCACTTTCATCACATGCTCCATCATCCTCCGCAGCTCACCAGTAGTTCTACCTTTAAGTTCATGCGGCTTGTAATTGTGACCCTGTAACCAGCAAGTCATATTGTACTTTGAAAGTTTTGCTGTGTCACAGTGGCCCAAATCTTTCCTTATTTTCTCCAATGATTGAAAAGTGGTAAAGGCTTCATAATCACAATTTGGGATTATGAACCTTGCAAATTCAAATTCTTTCAATGCATTGGCCATTTCTGTTCTGTTCATCCTCTCAACCATGTCATACGGAAACCCATGGTTGATGAGGGTCATAAACATGCTGGAGTCAGGCCTCTCTTCCAAGATATCAGCAGTTGTTAGAAGGTCATCGGCCTTTCCACCCTTATCAGCAGTGGGAGACTCCATCCTCGTTAATTCCTCCCACTCTTTATCACTTTCTTCTTCTTCTCCGGAGGATACCTTCACAGCAGAAACTTCTACAGAAGGTGTAGGATCAGGAGATGGAACTTTTGATTTCTTTGGGGAGCTTTCTTCTTCTGGTTTCTTTTGTGTGGCTCCAAAGTATTTTCTTTTTCGGGTGTAGGATATCAGCGGCTTAGTAGCTCTACCCGATTGTTTTTCTGGTTCAGCACTTGAATCCACTTTTGTTTTCAAATCAGAGAGTTTTCTTTTCAGGCTCTCTATCTCCAGATCCTTTTGCTTTATTAGCTCGGCCTTTTCATTTTGCTCTTGTTTTAAAGTTGCCTCCAGCTCCCGTTTTGTTTGGAACAATGCATCAATAATTTCATTGTTGCATTGTGCATCTTCTCTCAGCCTTTTAAACTGGCATCCTTCTTTGTCAGTTCTTCATCCTTTTCTTGGATAACCCCGTACAGCTCCACAATTCTTTGTTTTCGCTTATTGGATTTAAGTACCAGCTTGTTGTACTTAGCAACCAAAAAGCTTTTGCTCACAGGAATGTCACTGTCACTTAAGTCATCTTCATGGTAAGCAGTGACATCCTGAGCAGATTCTTGAACTTCCCCATGTTCATCAGCATGTTGTACATCTTCCAATGAAGGTATTAGCTCGGTATGAGCTGATGAAGGATGTTCTTCTGGGTGGGTTGGTGAGAAAGGAACAGTGCTGGCTTCAGATAACAATTCTGTCTCTCCTGAGTGTACGGAGTGTACAGACTCAGTTACCTCAATAGGTTCAGTTCCAGCACTTTCCGGAGATTGATGTTTGGGAGATTCTGGTGGTGGTTGTATGGGGAATTGGATTTGTTGTGGAGAGAATGGTTGAGTGTGATGAGATGATGATTGGGAGGATGATGAAGATATTGGTACTGGAGATTGATGGTGGTGAATTGGGGAAATTGGTTGGGTGTTAAGGCTTGATGGTGATTGTGGTTGTTGAGTGGGTGATTGGCTGGATGATGCATGTTGTAGTGGTGGTGTTTGGAGTGGTGATGTTTGGAGTGGTGATTGCTGTTGGTGTTGTGGTGTTTGGTGTGGAGAGTGAGAAGATTGTGCAGAATCAGCAGATGATTCTGCTTCATCTGCCCATGCCAACTCTTGTGGCATGTCAGCTTGCGGATCTATAACATGAGCGAACATTGGCATATCCGGTCCTTCATACTTTCCACTAAGTTTGTTCAGCACTGATTTGCTCAGGTGTGCTTGAACAAACACATCGCCAACTCTATTCAACCCGGAAGTTCTGAGTTGATTATCAGTTGTAGGAATCTTGGGAACATATACATCTTGTCATTCTTCTGCAATTTGACTTGTTCACTCATGCAGTTGAAGATGTATTTGGCATAGTTGTAAGTTCTCCCCTCAAACACTCCAATAATTCCGGATGATATATGCCGAGAGAATCTATCTAGTCCCGATTTCCTGTTCGACATGCATTTCAGGTAGGTGTGACACAGGAATCTGTATGGTTTGCACAACCTACCCTTCTTGATTTCACCTTTCTCGTAATCACCATCGTACCCCATGAGATTGAATACCTTTTCTATGTATTCATTTTCGAATACATCGGGGTGCCCTATTTCTCTATCTCCCAGTTCCAGACATCTTCGTATGGTGCTTTCAGTGATTCGAAGACGCCGGTTCAGAATCTCAGCCACTATTACCTCCTCATCGTTTTGTTCTTCCACTCGAGCTGAATTCCAGAATCCGATTATGTGCACCTGATGGATCACAGGCTCAGCCGTCAAGGCGTAGAAGAGCCTGGATCGTCGTAGATATCTGATGATATCTCGACATCCTTCCGCTGCTGGATCATCAGCGTTCAAGAATGCGCACACATTATGCTCCTTAGCAAATCTATTTGCCATCTGCAAAGAAAATCAAGTTAGAAACCACGCAGTTGAATCGTTTGAATGACAATAATCGATTAACCAGTTCCGTATTGATGTTTAAGACATGATTTACCTTTGCAGTAACAGTAATCGGTTACTGGATAATGTTGATATTTTGAAATTTTGAAAAGGGGGAAAAAGTGCGATTTTCTAGGTTAATCTGAAAAAGTGCTCTGTAAAAGTGAGAAATGAATTTTAAGAGTCAGACACCTTATTTATAGTCGAACATAATTAACATCTTTTATTAATTATGTTGGGCTCACATTATGTTGGGCCCACTTTCATTTATTCCTATGTTGTGCCCACTTTCATTTATTCCTTTGTTGTGTCCACTTTCATTTATTCCCTTCCCTATTCCAAGTGTTTAGTATGCATTATTTCTTCCGCAGAACATCTGCGGAACCTTGACATCTGCGGATGTCAACATCTGCGGAACCTTAACTTCTGCGGATGTCAACATCTGCGGAACTTTACATTGGATGTAAGTTCAAATAATGCATTTGTTTTGTTTTGCTTGTTTTGCTGCTGAATCAGAAATCACATAATACTTCTACGGATGAGCGGTATTACTGTGACTTCTGCGGATGCAGAAATTTCACTGTTACTTCTACGGATGAGAAGTATTACTGAAACTTCTGCGGAAATTAAAGTTTTGAGAACTTTAAATGTATGATATCTACAGAGTAGAATCAAATGTTGATGTTGGACATTGTTGACTTTATTTGCATGGCAATTAAGTACAGGGAAGCAAGTTTCCTGTATCCTGTATACAAGATAGTGCTCAAGTTCCAATTCCTTCAAAATAATTCAGATCAATTATCAGCTTTTATTGTTTGTTTTTCATGCATGAACTACTCCCCCTAAATTTGTGATTAATGTGAAACTGTTGCATTCATCATAAATTTAAGTTGTGAACAGGCATGACAGGCTTATGACATTCTAAATGAGAGAAATTCTGTTGAGATAACAATTAAGCATCTGTCAAACAGGTACATGCATGCATATATATATAGAGGGATCATACTATAAATTGGCTTCTGCTGATGTTGTTAGTTGATTCAACACATATCTGATTGCAAGTATATAATCCACTTAAATTCAAACATGAGTGTTGTATCAACTAGGCATGCAATTTATCATGTTGTGAAGTTTGTTAATCAGTAGCAATCATGAGTCCCACATTCAATTATCGTTAGAGTATGTCTTCCGTAGATGAGGCAAATCACTACATTCCACACTTAATGACTATGTACATTAAGTTATAATTTCTATCTTGAGACAATGTTCAGTCTCATGAATGCTTTGATGTTATAGCTCTTGAACTTGATGTTCAATGGATCACAAGTGATTCCTTTTTAGAGCTGAAATATGATCTTCATAGTCACCAGGTCTTTACTTTCGTAAAACAGAGGTGAACTTTAACCCAGGTCTTTGTTGACACAAAACAGAGGGAGAATGAAGATCACACTTATTAATCACATTCCCAGGTCTTTGTTCACACAAAACAGAGGAAATATGTCTTTGCAAAGATAGAATATTATAAAGTATTTTACATAGTGTGCTTGTGTAAGAGATTTGATCACATCAGGAGAGAACATACCTTCTTGATTCTCAAATGGAATCCTCACAGACAGTTACCTCATGTTTTTAGTTTGGCATGCGCTTAGCTTTGTTTCCACTCAAGTTGAACCTACTCACATATCAGTATGATATAAGTCAGATTGAGTTTTTGTTTAATAGCCAAGTATAGTCTACTATCATGTCCCATATATAATGCATGTATAGATGTTCTAACAGACACTTAAGTTATCCTCAAGGATTACTCTTCACAAAGTCAATCATATGCTTTTGTTGATTTATTCTAAGTTAATCATCCCTAAAGATTCTATCAGAAAATTGAATCTAACAGAATCAAATGCTTTAGTAAACAAATCAGCAAGTTGATTGGTTGTGTCTACTTTGACTAACTTGATTAGACCCTTTTCAGAGCAATCTCTCAGAAAATGGTATCTGATTTCTATATGTTTGGTTTTACTATGTTGAACTGGGTTAGCAGTTATAAACATAGCAGCTGAATTATCAATATGAATTGGTGTATGAAGGAAATTGTAACCATAATCAAGTAATTGGTTTTGCAACCAAAGTACTTGAGAGCAACCTGCTGAAGCAGCTATGTACTCTGCTTCAGCCGTGGATACAGATACATTTGTTTGCTTCTTGCACTGCCATGAAACAAGTCTTGGTTCCTAAAAATTGACATCCACCAGTTGTGGATTTTCTGTTGTTGTTGCACCCTCCATAGCCACTATCTGAGTATGAGTAGAGGCTAAAATCTCCATCTTTGGGATACCAAAGTCCCAATGCAGGTTTGCCTCTCAGATATCTGAAAATCCTCTTTACAGCAGTCAGATGTGACTCCTTTGGGTCAGATTGGTACCTGGCACAAACACAAACAGCATACATGATGTCAGGTCTACTAGCAGTTAAGTACATTAATGAACCGATCATTGATCTGTACAATCTTTGATCTACGGATTTGCCAGCAGGGTCAGGCACAATCTTGTCTATAGTTGATGCTGGTGTCTTGCATGAAGTGGAATCAGCAAGATTGTACTTCTTCAAGATTTGATGAATGTACTTCTCTTGATTGATGAAAATGCCATCTGATTTCTGATGAACTTGTAAGCCAAGGAAGAAAGTCAATTCTCCCATGGAGCTCATCTGAAATTCAGATTTCATTAAGTCTTCAAAGCTTTGACACAGCTTCTTGTTGGTTGATCCAAATATGATGTCATCAACATATATTTGAACCACCAAAAGATCTTGATGTTCTTGTTTGAGAAAGAGTGTCTGATCAATAGTTCCTCTCTTGTACCCATTCTTCAGCAGGAAGGATGATAGGGTATCATACCACTTTCTGGGTGCTTGATGAAGACCATACAAAGCTTTATCAAGCTTGTATACTCTATGTGGATAATCAGGGTCTTCAAAACCAGGGGGTTGAGCCACATAGACTTCTTCATCAATTTTCCCATAAAGGAAAGCACACTTCACATCCATCTGATAGACGGTGAACCTCTTGAATGCTGCATAAGCGAGGAAGACTCGTATAGCTTCAATCCTTGTAACTGGGGCAAAGACTTCATCATAGTCTATTCCCTCTTCCTGAGTGTATCCTTGAGCAATAAGTCTGGCCTTGTTTCTCACTATGATACCTCTGTCATCCAGCTTGTTCTTGAAAAGCCATCTTGTGCCAATTGGATGTTGACCCGTAGGCAGATCTACAAGAGTCCACACTTTCTGCTTTCTGAATTGTTGTAGCTCTTCTTGCATAGCCTCAATCCAGCTGTTGTCTTTTAGTGCAGCTGTAATGTTTGCAGGAACTGTTTGGGACAAAAAGCAGGTGAACAAACAAATGTTTGCCACACCTCCTTTGCTCCTTGTGGTTCTAGCATGCAGGTCCCCAATGATATTGTCTGTTGGATGAGACTTGTGTACTCTGCTTGTTGAGACAGCATCAACTTGAACTGTGGAGTCCAAGTTAGTGAAACCCATTGAAGGAGAAGGTGTCAGCTGAGAAGTTGAGTCAATGAAATAATCAAAAGGCTCATGGTCGTTCGGATCAGCTTGTGTTTGATTGGGTGTTTTGTCTTCTTCTGCAGGAAGTTCTACGGAAGCAGCATTTTGTTCTTCCGCAGGAGATTCTACGGAGGCAGTATTTTGTTCTTCCGCAGGAGGTTCTACGGAAGCAGTATTTTGTTCTTCCGTAGGAGGAACTTCAGCATCGACGGAGGCATTTTGTACTTCCGTAGGAGGTACATCACCATTCACAGATGAACAATGTTGGTCAGCTTGCAATGGTTGTTGAGTGAATACCTCCTCTCCATCTCTAGCATCAGTAGTTGCACCAGTATTTATATCTACGGATGTGGGAACATCTGCTGATGAATTTACATGTGCTGGGGATGAAGAGTTTACTTCTCCAGAAGTAGCTTCATGCTGCTGACTTGATCTCTGCTGTGGTCCAGGTGATACTTGTTCTCTTGGTGGGTCAGCTGTTAAAGGCACTTCATTCACACTTGGGGGCACAAAGGGATAACATGTATCCGCAGCACCTGCGTTGATCAAATAACCAGTGTTAAATGATTCAGTTAATGCATCTATATCAAATAACCAAGATGATCCTTTTACAGTGGTAGTAAACATGGATTCATCAAAAGAAACATTGGGAGTCTCTTCAACTATGTTATGTTCTGGAATGTACACCCTATATGATTTAGAAGTGGATGAATATCCAACAAAGAAACCATCATAGGCTTTTTCAGAAAATTTTCCCAATTGTTCTTTAGTATTTAAAACAGACACATGACACCCAAAAGCTCTAAGATATCCTATAAAAGGTTTTCTTTTAAATAAGAGTTCGTAAGGTGTTTTATTATGTTCTTTGACTATCAAAGTTCTGTTTTGAACGTTGCAAGCTGTATTCACAGCTTCTGCCCAGAATGTAATGGGCAGCTGAGAATCAGCTAGCATTGTTCTGGCTGCTTCTATCAGTGTTCTATTTCGCCTTTCAGCCACTCCATTTTGTTGTGGAGTTCTTGGGGCACTGAATTGTCTAGCTATTCCTTTAGTCCTGCAAAAAGAATCCAAATCAGCATTAACAAATTCAGTTCCATTGTCACTCCTAAAAATTTTAACTTTTAAATCAAGTTGATTCTCAATCTTGATCACAAAGTCCATTAATGTTTCAGATGTTTCACTTTTATGTTTTAAGAAAAAGACCCATGTAAATCTAGTGAAATCATCAACTATCACCAAACAATATTGCCTTTTTTCAATGCTCAGCACATTGGTTGGACCAAAGAGATCCATGTGAAGCAATTTGAGTGGTGTAGTGTTAGTGTTGATTGTTTTGGATTTATGGACACTCTGTGTTGTTTTCCTTTATAACATGAAGAACAGTGATTAGAACAATGAAATTCTTTGTTGGTAATCCAATGACTAAGTCATTTTTCACCAATTTATTCATGTTCTTCATGTTGGAATGCACAAGTCTTCTATGCCACAATTGAGATTCATCTTCGGACGATTTGGATAGTAGGCATGTCTCATGTTGTGTGAGTGTTGTGTTGTTCATATCCAAGATATATGTGTTGCCTTTTCTTGATGCTTTAAGAAGTATCCAGTCTTCTGGAACTGTAAAACCTGGCTTAAGAATGTAACAGTTAGTGTTATCAAATAGTGTTAAATAATTTTGATCACAAATTTGGGAAACACTAAGTAAATTATACTGCAAATTTTCACAGTAATTTACTTTTTCAAATGTTAAAACACCGTTAGTTACCATTCCCTCACCAACAATTTTACCTCCCTTCTTATCCCCACCAAATGCCACATAAGAGGCATGTTTATGTTTGAAGTCATGGAGAAGTGCACAGTTGCCTGTCATATGTCTGGAACAACCACTGTCAACATACCACTTGTTGTCAGCTCTCCATGATTGTTCCTGCACACAAAAAGAAATTAGTTAGTCTTGACAACCCAAGGCTTAATTGTCTTGGATTTGCCAGATGTGTCAACTATAGTTACTCCTTCATGAATTAATCTTGAAGTTTCATTATTAGTTGTTTCTTTTTGATGTGATGGTTGTGAGGATGATTCTGTTGAAGATGATTCAGGTTTCTGAGTATCTTCAAGCTTATTCGAGTCATTCTTCAACTTGGCTTGTTTTGGTTTGTATTTTAGCTTTGAAGAGAGTCCTGTAGACTTGAAAGTTTCTTCATCTTTCTGCTTTGATTGTGACACAGGAGTTCCTTTAGCAAAGTTATTAAAGAAACCATCTGCTGCTACACTTTGTTTATCTGTCAAATCCACCTTTTTGTGAGGTGTCTTAGACTGTATTGGTGCTTTCTTTTTCAAAGTCTTTTCCGCAGCAGAGGGTCTTTTCTTTGACTTTTGTTGTTCTTTCTGAATCTTTGTCTCTTTGTCACTTTCTGAGGCTTGAGAATCTGATTCAGATGATGTATCTTGTGACTTCTTTTTGCTCTTTTCTTGTTCTTCTTATTAAAATAACATTCCTGAGTGGAATGGTTATTTTTGTCACAAATGGCACAGTGTTTGTTGAAGAAACAATCATCAGTCATGTGATTGTTCATATTGCAAATGGAACAATAGCTGCTGAAATAGCATTCATCAGTATTGTGATTCTTCATATCACACCATTTGCAATATTTTTCTGAATTTTCTTCAGATTCAGCCTTCTTTTTGTTGTTCTTTTTCTCATTCGCTGAAGCTTCAGTTGATTTCTTCTTGTTTTTGTTTGGAGCATCATCAGCTGTTACTTGTTTGCCTTTGGCCGTCATTTGTTGCTTCATATTTTCCTTTTTCTTTGCATGTGTGTGAGGCTCTCTTGTTACCTTGTCCGCTGGATCAGCTTCTCTTTTCCTTTGCTTTTCTGCGGATTCAGTGGTTTTTGTCTTCCGCAGATGATTTACGGACTTGGCAGATTTTGCTTTCCGCAGATGTTCTACGGAATCCTCATTCGTTTTCCGCAGGTGTTCTACGGAATCTTCAGTTGGTGCTTTCTGAGGATTCTTGTTTGATTGTTTCTTACCTTTATCAGGAGATGACAAAGGTACCTTTGTGCTTGATCCGCAGCTATCAGTCTTGTGAAGATGCAGTTCTTGTAATCCTTCATTAAGTTCAGCAATCCTCTTGCAAATGGTCTTCAGCATATTCCGTTGCTTTGGCGGGTATTGCAACTTTGATTCTTCAAGGACTCGCGGAAGACCAGTTTCAACTTGAACATTCTTACCAATGTTCAGTTGATCAGTATCATGTTCATCAGAATCATCCAGGTCATCATAGTTATCTAAATCTGATTCATTATATTTAGTTGATTCTGATTCAGTAGATTCAGTTTCACTCATCTCAGCTTTATTGTTGTTTGTTTGACTATCTTTGATGTCAACTTTGGTGCTTTGCACAAAATGATTTGACAAATTGTTAGTCATTGTATCAGGTAAAGGTGTGTAGTTATCATTAACAGGTGGTGCAACAGCATTATAACCCAACCCGTACCTGTTCTTTGATTCAATATGAGAATTTAGCAACTTCTCATATTGCTGAGATGATAGTTGAAACTTCTGAAGTTTCACTTCAGTGGATGCATGATCAGCCATGGATTTTGTTAAGGAAGTGGTCAGATGCTCAACTTGGGCTTTTAGGTTGTAGTTTTCAGAAACATATTTTTCTAAATCTTTTTGTAAAGAGTTTATTTTGATTTGATATATCTTTTGTTCTCTTAAGTGTGATTCATTTAAAAACATAGTTTCTTTTACTTTATCAGCCAATTGTTGAGCATGAACTCTATATCTCTCAACTTCCTCAACACATGTTGATGAACATAACCTGTCTTTTACCTCTCTGGCCATAGGAGGGACTTTGTTTTCCATATGTGCCATCAGTGCTTGATTCTCCTCTATCACTTCCTTCTCATACAGGCTCCAGTCACATGTTCCATCCTGAAGTATGATCAGACCTGTCTCCTTAGAGTTGCTTGGTCCTGCTGATGTATTTGTGGCTGGTGGGGATGTGAGCTGAGGTTGTCTATGTAAAGATCTTTGAGAGGTTGGATGCTGATTCTGATAGTGTTGTTGCTGCTGATGTTGTTGCTGCTGCTGCTGATGCTGTGGAGTTGATTGTTGGTTGCATTCTCTAGAAAAGTGACCATAGAGATTGCACTTGTAACATCTGACTTTAGACTTATCAACTCCAATCTTCGATGTTTTGTTTGCTGCTGCCAGATTTTTATTTCGTCGAAGATATTGCTTGGCTCTGTAAGCAATCATCGCCATCTGCCATTGTAGATCCATCTCTTCTACAACATCAGGAGGGAGTTCCTCCAAATCTTGTTGGCAGATGTTTGCTGCTGTAAGGGAACTTCCAAGATATGCTTGAAAGCTAGAACTAAAAGCTGCAAAGGCTGCTTTTTGTTCTTCAGAATCCAATATCACAGTTATTGGTTCTGAATTTGCTGTTGATGATGGTTCTCTTTTCTCTGTAGATTTAGCCTTTTCCTTTTGATTTTTACTCTGAGATGACTTTTTAGTGGGTTTGGAGGCATAAAAACTTACTTCCTCCTCGTCATCACTCAAAGCACAAGAGTTATCATCTTCATTATTAGAAATAAATGCACTTCCAGCATTCTTTGTTTCCTTGAAGTGATAAGGTGAGACATGAGTTCTCACACTCTTGTTTCTTGATTGTTCATCCAGTTCAAGTGCTTCTACTTTAGCAACCAATGTATCTAGACCAGTTGTCTTGAGATCAATGGTGTTCTTGAACATGGAGACAGTTTGCTTCCAACTTTCAGGCAAAGTATGGAGCATCTTCTTGTTAAGTTCCTCAGTTGTATATTTCAACTCCAAGATGTTCATCTCCGTAACAAGTTGCATAAATCTATGGAGTTGCTGAGGAATTGACTCACCCTCAATATGATGAAAAGTTTCATATTGTGATCTAAGGGTGTCTTTCCTTATGCTTCTGATCTCATCACTCCCTTCACAGAGAGTGTGAAGTATCTTCCACAGGGAATTGGCTGTTTTATAGTTCTCGCACCTGATCAAGATTTCTTCAGGCAAAGCCATACTAAGCAAGCTGTATGCTTTAATATCGACTTTGACCTTCTTGACATCATCAGGTGGCAAGTCCTTAGTGCTGATAGGCTGATTTTTGTCATTATAATCCGGTCCAAGAGTGGGTGGAATATAAGGACCTTGTGTGATGGACTCCCACAAGTCAGAATCTGTGTAGTTCACATGATTCCTGAACTTGATCTTCCAGGATTTAAAATCAGCTTTTGTTTCTAACTTTGGTGGTTGATAAGATCCTCCTCCAAAATTACTCATGTTAAAGTAAACGAATGAAAAAAAACTTAAACACGAAAATTGACAGATCTATCAAAGACCCAGATCTAGTATTCAATTGATTTGAATATAGATCTAAATCAAACAAGCAATGAGAGAGTGCTTGCTGAAAAATCAGTCGTTGATTTAATTGTTTGAAAATCAATTAAACAATTTTAATACTGATAGATCAATTGATCTAAATCAATGAGCACCAATGGCTCTGATACCACCTGTGAATCCAAGGATCGCAATTCAGGAATTATCAGTATTAAAATGAATCAATTTAATGATCGCGAAATTATCACTAATTGACGTTTAATTGTTTATAATGATCAATGATGAACACAACCACAGAAACACAATAAACACGAAATCTATAATAATTCAAATGTATGTCATTAACTATAATGTAATGATTACAAAAGAATAATGAATGACTATGAACTATCGAATTCTGTGTATCGAATGATGTTTGATGTTGATGTGACGGCTGCTAGGGTTGCACAATGAACTCTTGACCGCCGTAATATTGATTGATTGTGTTCACCGAGATGTGAAACCTAGGACTCATATTTATAGATGATTTGAGTCGGTTAAGGAAACACCGGATCTCTCGGGATTTGTTATTGATTGTGTTGACTTGTTTGACTTCTTGGAGTTGTAATCGCACAAGTATAATGTTCTTCCGCAGCAATCTTCTCATCCGCAGAACATTTGTTCTTCCGTAGATGACTTAGTCTTCCGTAGCCAAGTTGTTCTTCCGTAGGAAATTCTCTTCGTAGGAGTCTTCACTTCATGGTATTTGATCATCCGCAGGAACATGTACTTGGTCATTTGGTCTTGTAAGAAACATATCTACGGATTAACAAAGTTGTTCATCCGTAGATGTTTCCGACACTTGGTCAATTTCAGTGAATCCATCCAAGTATATTGTTTATCCTGTCAAGTCACAAATCAACACACATACATATATGGGGTTAACCTATAGATTCAAATCACATATATATATATTTTGACTGTTACAAATGTTAATTACAAGACTTGATTTTCAAGTACTAAGCCTATACAAAATTGATCTAGCCCTATACAATCTAGACCTAACAGTGTATGATTGTCAATCCTGTTCATACTCTCAGGTCATTGTTAGCGGAAAGCTTAGGGCTCAGCATGCAAAATCAATGAAGTTCAAGGATGGATACATAGTGAGGGGGGGCTGCGGTGGTGGTGGTGATGGGGGGCTGCGGTTGTGTGTTGGTGAAGGGGGGTCGCGGTGGTCGTGAAGGGGTTGCGGTGGTGATTGGAGGTCCGCTGTGGTGGTGTTGATGGGGGGTTGCGGGGTGGTGAAGGGGGTCGCGGTGGTCGTCGAGGAACCTCCGGCTGTCGATTTGCATCACCATTTAAAGAATCGAAGATCTCACCCTTTGTGGGAACGATTCTTGAACACCGATTTGCACCGATTTGCACTTTTCCCCTGTTGCGGTAGTGGTGAGGGGCAGTGGTGGTGTGGGTTGATCTGATGGTTTGCTATGGTGGTGGTGAGGAGGAGGTTGTGGTGGTGATGGTGGTGGTGTTTATGGTGGTGGTGTTATGGTGGTGGGTGATGAAGAGATGAGAGAGAGAGAGAGAGAGAGAGAGAGAGTGTGTGTGTGTGTTTTGTGGAGTCAGAGAAGAAGAAGATGATGTGGGTATTCTTAAGGGCAATTCAGTTTTTATAATAATTTTAACTGGAAACTAACAGTGTTAAGTCATCTGAACTCAAATGGAAATAAAAATAAAACGAAAAGATTCAAATGGAAACAAAAATGAAACGTTAGGGGGTATATGAGGATTTTTAAACTGTAGGGATGCAAATGGTCAAAATCACCAAATCTCAGATATGCAATTTACTCTAATACATATTATACACAGTTGAACTTAAAACTTTTACTAAAAGTTGACATTTTCTTTAACAAACTAAAACTAAAGGATGGTACAAACAAATATATTATTCATGTATTTATTTTTTTTAACATGCCTTAATCTACTCTACACATAATCTACTATCAAAAGAGATTTGAACCCATTAACTCTTGGATCGAGGAAATACATATTTGCCACTCTATTTTAATTTAATGTTATGTCAAGAAGAAATTGACATGATATAAACAGTGATTAGAGAATTTTATTTGTGTGATTTATTTTAATACGAGTGAGTGATTAACAAATTAAAAGATTTTGGCTGATGGGTTGAATACGTGAAATTGAACGCAGCTCGTATATTTATTTGCATCTGTTCATGTTATATGTGTTTGAAATCTTGTCATGTTCATTTATGAACGTAAAATACTTGAGCGGTGACTTAGAGTAAATTTAAACAACCAATAACTATAGTTTAAATAAACTCTTTTATACTTGGTTTCTTTTTTATTGTTTTTTCTTAATTATATCTTATTACCAATTAACAAACTTAATTTTATGTATTTAACTTGAGATTAAAAGTTCAAATGGAAAGTTTGCACCAGTGAATAAAGTTGTCGGACATGAAGAGTTAATGAAGATCTTAAAAGGGAAATTTACTTCATGTTCAGAAATTAAAAATAAACCTCTACTCTTAAACATGTTAACTTATGTCATATTCGAGTTAACTTATTTATAAATATGATTATTTTCATGTGGTATTCGTATGGTATTTCTGAGTCCTGTCAACAATTAAAATATGATGTGGTGTGCCTGAATTTGACAGTTGGTGCGAGGTGAGTAGAGGTGGTTTTTATCATGTGAAACTTTTATTTTATCAACTGATAATAATAACAGCTCTAATATCTAAAAAGAACATATCTTTATTGCTAAATGTCATGTGCTACTCCAACTCACCATCCACGAAACTAAAAATTATAGTCAATGGTCTTACAATTCAATGTATTTTGGTAATACTTTGGGTTTGAGATCTTTATGATCATATGTTCAAACTTGATTACCTGAAGTGTCAAAATCAGTATAAACAGTTTACATTCTGTTTCAGAAAGACTCATTCAAGTATTGAAGTTAGTTTTAAACTTCATTAAAAAAATCAACCTTGTTCGTTCAGTTTATCGAAATTATTAGTACATGTTAACCATCCTTGAATTAGTGGTGTGGTATGGTGTTTGCTTCCCCTACACAAGAGTAGTATAGATTCAAATCACTGCAACCGTAAAATAAGTAGAATTAGATGTTGTAGAAATTAAATTATTAAAAAAACCTAGTTACGTACACGTTAACCTGTTAACTTCTTATTTAACAATAGGGATTTTCTTAAAAATAAACAAAATCTAGCAAAGAGCTAAATAACAAGCAATTCAACCAAACTAAGAAATCAACTATTCATCATGATCGAAAGTAAAGACCCGCCAATGCTTCCATTGAATGGATCTATTCTTTGAATGGTTTTTCATCCATAAGAAATGATTTTTATCTCCTTATTATGTTTAAGACTGAAAGAGGCTTTGAGTTTGGATTTTATCGTTTCGAGCCCTCCAACTACTCTAACATGATGTAAATATGAGCCCATGAGCAAGCTTCTTATTCAGCATGCTTCATATTCCATCAACTCGGCCACATATAATAGCGATCATTGCTCAAAACGTGATCCCAAACTCTTCTCAATCACTTCTTACGGATCTAATGTCCCTTGAATCCCTGATAACACACATATAAGTATATAACATCATGCTTTGCATTGATATAAAAAATAACCAACCAAAAGTCGTGTTTTATAGAACCACTATGAGGACCATAAGAAGGACCATCTCTCTGGAAGGAACACAGGTTCACAACAATGGTGAGTTTATATGATTCTTCAGACTGAGAAAAGTCGACTTTACAATAAGTTATTATGTTACTCGATCACATAACTGTAAGTTAAAAGTTTTGAATAGATAGATGTTTACGGGTCACACAACTTGACCCATAACGATTTGATTGCACTAATTAAAAAGTAATCATTAATCAGTTATTTAACAAGTTCATATTTTCATTTCAAAAAAGTAAAATTGCAAATGTGCAACTTACACGATGCAAATCACAATAAATCATTTTTAGTGGTTCGTACACTACTGGCTTTGTGTTGATGACCATTCTTATTAGAGTGAATGATTTTTCCCTTCATTAATTCAATCATTATATAATTACAATTGTTACGAAACCAACCCTACTCTATCAATATATAACATATACATAACGTGTCTAGTCTAATATACTATACCCCCTCAGGCTAAGGGGGAGGCTCACGAACACTTAGACTGGATCGAAAATCTAGAAACAGAACTCGGGGTAGACCCTTCGTGAAGATGTCGGCAATCTGATACCGAGAAGGGACATGGAGAACCCGAACTTCACCCTGTTGAACTTTGTCACGAACAAAATGAATGTCTATCTCAATGTGTTTTGTTCGTTGGTGCTGAATAGGATTGCCTGACAAGTAGATGGCACTGACGTTGTCACAAAAGACAATAGAGGCGTTGACGGCGGTTTTCCCAATTCTAAGAGAAGATTGCGAATCCAACATAACTCAGCAACGACATTGGCAACCCCTCTGTATTCTGCCTCTGCACTAGAACGAGATATGACCATTTGACATTTTGATGACCACGAGATCAAGTTGTCCCCATAAAAGATACCGTAGCCAGATGTGGAGCGTCTAGTGTCACGGCATCCAGCCCAATCCGCATCCGTATAGGAGACCAAAGATGAGCGGTGATTGCGAGTCATATGGAGCCCCATAGAAAATGTACACGCAAGATGCGTTTAAGGGGATGGAAATGCGCCTCTGTTGGTGCATGCATGTACATACAGACCTGCTGAACCGCGTAGGAAATATCTGGTCTTTTGAATGTCAAGTACTGTAAAGCGCCTGCTAAACTATGAAATAGGGTTGGATTTTCAAATAAAGGAGTTGAAGTAGCCCCTAACTAGCCAGATGTATCCACTGGAGTTGTGACCGGATTGCAATCTGCCATCTTGGCACGGGTCAGAATATCTCGAGCATATTGTTCCTGAGACAAAAACAAACCTGTGGGTGAACGGGTTACTGCAATACCCAAAAAATAATTAAGAGGGCCCAAATCTTTCATAGCAAATTCTGAAGAGAGATGAGTCATCAATTGTTTCTTGAGTGTAGCAGAAGACGTTACGAGAACAATGTCATCCACATATAGAAGTAAGTATGCTGTGTCGGTACCCCGACGATAAATAAACAATGAATGATCACATGAACTATGCTTAAAACTAAGTGTAGATACAAAATCTGTAAAACGCTGGTACCATGCTCGTGGTGCTTGCTTCAATCCATACAAAGACTTCTTTAACCTGCAAACATAAGTAGGAAAAGAAGGCTGGCGAAACCCAGCAGGTTGATGCATTAAAACTGTCTCAGCCAGGTTTCCATGTAAAAAGGCGTTTTTAACATCCAACTGGCTTATGTTCCAACCATGTGAAAGTGCCAAACTAAGAACAAGGCGAATAGTTGCCGGTTTCACAACTAGACTAAAAGTCTCATGACAGTCAACTCCTACCTGCTGAGACCTGCCATCACATACCAAACGCGCCTTATAGCGCTCCAAAGATCCGTCCGATTTAAACTTATGTTTAAAAATCCACATTGACCGTGTGATATTTACCTCCTGAGGACGAGGTACAAGCTCCCAAGTCTTATTATCAATAAGAGCTTTGAACTCATCTGTCATGGCTTGGGTCCAAAACGGGTCTTTTAAGGCATCATGTGGGCTTTTAGGTATCGGTGAAAGGGAAGAGGTGTGTAGGTTAAGAATGTTACGTGGTTTGGTAATGCCGGACATGAGACGGGTGGTCATGGTTGTTGTGGTGGAGGAGGTGGGTTCGGAGGTGAGGGAGTAGTGACCGTAGGTGGTGGGGTGTGGGCCGGTGTTGTGGTGGTAGGGTATTGGGTTGTTGGGGAGTTGGTTGGGCTTCGGTAGTGGGTGGAGGGTTAAGGGGCTGGTGGTGGGCCGGAAGAAGTGTGGAGGGAGACGGGCTGTGTTGTTGTTGTGGTCCGAGAGAAGTATGGGTCGATGGTGAGGGTGGGGTTGGGTTGGTTGTATCGGTCCTGGTATGTTGTGATGTGAAAGACGTGTTAGAGACGAAGTTCCAAACAGAAGGATGAGGGGGAGAAGAATTGAGGTTAGAATGAAGAAATCATAGTTGAGTGGTATGATAGTTTGTTGGCAAACGGGAAAATTGATTCATCAAAGATACATACCGAAGATTATTATTTTACGTGTGGACAATTCGTAGCACTTGTAACCACGATGATTTGTGGGTATCCAAGAAAAACACACGGGGTGGACCGAGAGAAAAAGTTTGTTAATGGTGGTGTGGAAGGAGTTAAAGGATAGCAAAGACAACCAAAGACGCGAAGATGATAGTAGGAAGGTGTTTTTATGGTAAAGAAGAGAAGTTGTTGGTGTGTGATTGTTCTTTATTTTGCTAGGTAGAATATTAAGAAGGTAGGTTGCTGATTAGAAGTGCATGGTGCCAAAAATTAAGTGGTAGTGAAGCTTGAGCAAGTAACGTACGAATTATGTTGTTAATTGATCTCAACTTGCGTTCAGCTTTACCATTTTGAGAAGAGGTGTGTGGACAAGAAAAGCGAAAAGACATCCCATTTTGTTCACAAAAATTATGGAACGAATTGTTATTGTACTCGTTTCATTATCACATTGAAAGCACTTAATATTTCTTGCAAATTGTGTTTGTATCAATTTATGGAATTTTTAGAAAGTAGAGAAAACCACTGATTTTGTTGTTAATGGGTATGTCCACACAAAATTGGTATAATCATCCAAAAGAAGTAAATAATAACGATGACCACCCGTACTTAGTACGGGTGAGGTCCACAAGTCGCTATAAATAATATCAAAAGGCATGCAAGTATAAGAAGTAGAATCATAGAAAGGAAGTTTAATATGTTTGCCAAAAACACACGATTCATAAACATTAAAATCCGACCTGGACTTAAAAGAAATGGACTCTTGTTTATTTAAAACATTCAATAAAGATGATCCCGGATGACCGAGACGTTTATGCCAAATGTCTTGAGAAAGAGCTGCAAAAGTAGATGGAGAAGTGATCTTGGAAGGTAGAGAAAGTGGATAAAGTTCTCTGGTGTTGTTACATCGGAGGATTGGTATCTGTGTCGGGAGTCCTTCACATCAAAACCAAACTTATTGTAACATTGTTATCATTTACAAGGCGATGAGCCGATACAAGATTTTTAATAAGGTGAGGGGAATAAAGAATTTGGTTTAGGTGTATAGGTGGGTTTGGTGGTTTTTAAAGTGGTATTTCCAGTCCTATTAATAGGATATTTAAACCCGTTGCCGACGACAATATGGTTTGCAAAGTGATTATTGACATAAGTAGAGAGTGTACCGGTCGAGTTTGTCATATGATTTGTTGCACCTGTATCCATGTACCACTGTTGGTCGGGATTGAGAGTCATAGTGTGAAGGGCCTGCTCGATATTGGTAGGGGAGTAATAATCTGCAAAGTTGGCCTGTGGATATCCCGGGGCTGCACTAAGTAAACCCGGTCCTGCATTGTTGGGAGTACGAGGTCCACGGGGGGTTGCCGGAGTTGTCGGGTATGGGCACGGTAGGGTTGGTGCTGTCCACGGGTTGTTGTAATTCCAATTTGGTGACCAAGGGTTGAATGATGGTCCAAAAGTAACCCTCGACCACCTCTCCCTCCTCGGATGCGACCACCACGTCCCCCGCGACCTCGGTAGAACCGGCCACCACGGCCTCGGTAGTTCCCTGGATAGTGTTGCTCAAGGTTGTGATTTGGGTAGTTGGTGGTAGGTGGGGAAGGGTGTTGGGTGTGATGAAGGCGGCTGTTTGGTGGAGGTGGTAAGGGCGGCGGTTTGTTGTTTGGTGTGGTAAGCATGGCTGCGGGTTGGGTGTTGTTTTGGTTATTTTTACGGTCTCTTCGAGAATAAGTTTGGAGCGGGGTTTCATAAAAGGTGGGGTAGTGGGTGTAATTGTTGAATGTATATAGCAACACTATCATAGGAGTCACAATCCGGATATGATCTGCAAAACAAGTTGATCGTTAGTGACGGGTTACCTACATTGATAAGTTGGTCGGAAATCGTCTTTAGTTCTTGACAGTAGGCATGTATGTTGGGAAAAGAATCCAGCTTTGTGTTTGCAAACTTGTGAGTCAAGTGGAGAGCTCGGGTATTTTTGTTGTCTTGAAAAATACTCTCTAGGGCCCCATGCATCTTTGGCGGTAGCATCTTGTTTGAGAATGGTGGACAGAGATCTGGAGAGATGGTCGCATACATCCATTGAAGGACGATAGGATCAAGTTTGGACCACGGTTTTTCTTTTCTTCTTGGTGTTAGAAGGTTGGTGTAGAGGAGGAGGAGGTAGAAGTGATGATGTTGATCTAGTACGTCGGTTGAACGACATTGGATCTTGAAGAGTTCTTGCCATTGAAGATAATTGCCTTGTTCACTATCGAGGATGGTGGTAAAGTTTGTTTGATGTTGTGAACACACTGAGCAGGGTGAAGTTTATCCGAGGTTTTGTCGGTGGCCATAGTCGTGAAGAGAGTAGGGGAGATCGGCGGCCAAGGGAGAAGATGGAGGATTAGGGTTACGGCCGATGATGATGATGAAGGAGGATAGGGTTTGATATCAGAGTAGGCTCTGATACCATATTAGAGTGAATGATCTTTCCCGTCATTAATCCAATCATTATATAATTACAATTGTTACGAAACCAACCCTACTCTATCAATATATAACATATACATAATGTGTCTAGTCTAATAATTCTGATCTTTCTTCTCAATTTGTTGTTTTGTCTTACCACATACACATGCTAAGGCAATTGCTGCATGTGGGTCCGATCATAGTGTTGTATCCTTTTACTAATGCTTGGGAGAGAAAGAGAGGTGATTCGTAGACAAAATTGTTACAACAAATAATTCTCTTTGATAGTTTCATTTTAAGAATTAATATTCTATTTTTTTATTTTTCTTGCGAAGTAAATATACAATACTGCATAAATTATTTATTATTCATATTAATTTTGTGGTATGTAAGTTATCAAACATTTTTTTGGTAA